>CM077153.1:3085738-3318876 GCA_039583875.1 Platanthera guangdongensis | reverse complement strand
AAATGGTTCCCTCTGAGTTGTTTGGATGATTCAGTGCATTAGGCCTCTTGGGCAATTTTAAAAAGGCAATGTTGGATCTATCTGAACAAAACTCAACGAAAAAGTCATAACCAACAACTTCACCGCCCAAACCTGCTGGGATGGGGTGAGTAGGTATCGTAAGCTGTGATTATATGTACACACGTTGAAATACAATCCCGATAAGTAAGGGCGCCAGTGCCGAATTGTCAAATCGAGCACCATCAACTCGTTTTCGTAAGCAGAGCGGGAACAAATGGTTGTGGAGAATGATCGACTGATATATGTTATTGGGCGCCTGTTATGCGGGCACATTCACTCAAGTGGACCCCCCTCGTCAAAATGTATGGAGCGTGCATATGGAAGCCGTCATGGTCGCGGACACATTCACTCAAGTGGATCCCCCTCATCATAATTTATGGAGCGCACATATGGAAGCAATCATGATCGACCTTCTTAAAATTAATTTGTATGAATTAATTAATTTATGCTAATTAATAGTGTTAGAATAGCCCATGTATTAGGCCCATGTTTTGGGCCCATTTTCTTGTTCTCTCCTCTTTAGTCCCACATCTTGTATAGGATTTATTTCCTCTCTTTCTTTCCTATATATTTGTATACTCTCTTTGTATTTACATACTCAATCAATATACACAAGTTTCAGGCCTTTTCTACATGGTATCAGAGCCAGGTTCCGACTCTCGCGGTTTGTCCCTATCTAACCGCACTGTGTAAACACTCTCGCGGTCTTCCTCCCGCGGCTTGTTTCTCGCGGCCTGTTTCGTTTCTAGCCGCACTTCCTCGCGGCCTGCCCTTTCAGACCGCCTTCCTCTGCCCTCTTTTTCTCTCCGTGGATCCACCTTTCCCCTTCCCCCCTCCTGCTTTTATAGCATTTCCTCTCTCCGTGGGACCACTTTCTTCCTGTCCGCTGCGGCCTCTCTCCTAGCCGCGACCTCTCCTCTGTCCGCCGCGGTCTCTCTTCTGTCCGCCGCGGCCTGGTATTCTCTGTCTGCCGCGGTCTCTCTCTGTCCGCCGCGGCCTCCTTCTCTGTCCGCCGCGGCCTTTCTTCTCACCGCGGCCTCCCTCTCTTCTCGCCGCGGCCTCCTTCTCTGTCCGCTGCTCAGATCTGCCTGACCGTGCGGGCTGTCTTCTCGCCTGCATCTTGGTCGCGATCTCCGGCCTCTCTCCTAGTCGCGCGACTTGTCTCAGTCCGACGCGACTTGTCCCAGTCCGGCACACCTTGTCTCAGTCCGGCGCATACGATCTGCCTGACCGTGCGAGCTGTCTCCTTCCTGCTTGCATTTTGGTCGCGATCTTCTCCCGTCGCCTGGTCGCCCGACTTGTCTCCGTCCAGTGCGGCTTGTCTCAGTCCGCCCGTTTTATTTCTTTAACCGCGGCCCTCTTCCTTCCCTGTCTAAGGGTTGCGGCCTGTCTCCATGACTTCCTCTGGTTCTTCTCCCAGCTCAGCGGCCAGCCCGCCCCCTGTTCCTCCGGCTTGTCCTCCAGACCGCCCGGCCTGTTCTGTTGACCTCCGTGACGAGCTCCGGATCACTACTATCTCTCTTTCTGGCAAGAAGAACTTTATCCCTTGGGTACATTCTGTTCGGCGGGTTCTCCAGGCTAAGGGCCTTCTCCCGCACCTTACTCAGGCACCTCCTTCTCCACCTACGGATGATTGGCTTCGTAATGACGGTCGTGTTCAGACTTGGATTCTGAACTCCTTGGATGGTGAGCCCTATCAAATGGCTATGTACCACGACACCGCCAAGGCTATGTGGGATGAGCTTCATTCCTTGTATTCTGGCCGCGATAGCCTCCAGCATCTTTTTGACATCCTCACTGATCTCTTCACTCTTGACACTGGCGGCGCCTCAGATATGACCTCGTTTGTCGCCCGGGCTAAAACACTTGCTGAAGCCTGGATCCAACACCAGCCGCCGACCACTGATCTTGCTGCTCAGCGGGCTCAGAAGGAAGCTGCTTGCATTGCCATCCTTATGGCTCGCCTTCCTTCTCATCTTCACAGTCTTCGTGCTCAGATCCTGGCCGCTCCTACTACGCCCTCTTTTTCGGATGTCTGCTCCATGCTTCTCCGGGTTTCGCCTCCTCCAGATCCTCCAGCTCCTTCTCCACCGGCTCTCCTTCAGCATGCCCCTCCGCTCTTACCCTCTCCTCCTCCTCCTTCTACTCGGGGGGGACGGTTGGGCTCGCGGGCCGTGGCCGTGGCGGCCGTGGCCGGCCAAAGTGCTCCTTCTGCGGCCGGGATGGCCATCTTGGGCGGCTTGTTACAAGAAACTCGGCTACCCCCCTCGCCCGACGGCTTCTGCCGTTACTGATGCTCCTCCGGATCTCGAGACCGTCCGCCTTCAGCTACAACATCTCCAGGGGCTGCTCAATCCCCCCTCGGCCTCCGTCGCCTCTGTCTCCCACACAGGTACTGCTTGTCTCTCCCACAGCCCGGATTGGATTATGGACTCTGGCGCTACTCATCACATTACTTCGCAACGACCTGCCAAGTACTCGGGTTCTCCTTCTCCGAAGTCCATCACCGTGGCCAATGGGGCGCTGGTTCCTGTTTCCGGCTCGGCTGATCTTTCTATTTCCCCATCTCTCGTTCTTCGCTCGGCTCTTCATGTTCCGAGTTCCCCTTTTAACTTACTCTCTGTTGGGCGTCTTACGAGTGACTTGGATTGTTCTGTTATATTCACTTCCTCTTCTTTTGTTATACAGGATCGACGGACGCGGACTACCATTGGTAAAGGTCAGCTGCGGAATGGGCTCTACCTTCTCGATGCCTCTCCACTCGCTCTGTCTTCCGTCTCCTCCACTGCCTGGCATCGCCGCCTTGGTCATGCCCCTCTGCCAGTTCTCCAGCGGGCTCTTCCAGATCTTTCTTTTACGTCTTTTCAGTGTGATTCATGTATTCTCGGCAAACAGCCACGTTCTTCGTTTCCTTCGCATTGTACTCGGAGTGCGGCTCCTTTTGATCTTGTTCATTCGGATATTTGGGGTCCATTTCGGATTCCTAGTATATGTGGTTATCGTTATTTTCTAACCTTTATTGATGATCATTCCCGCACCACGTGGCTCTACTTACTTCGCGACCGCTCCGAGCTTCCCCGGGTGTTTCGGGCCTTTGTCCTCGAGACCCGGACACAATTCCATACCACCCTCAAAACTCTCCGTACTGATAACGCTCGTGAGTACACCAGCCACGACTTTACCACCTTATGTACGGAATACGGGATTCTCCATCAAACCTCTTGTGCGTATACCCCGCAACAAAATGGGGTTGCCGAACGCAAGAACCGTCATTTATTGGATGTTGCCCGCTCCTCTCATGATCCAAATGCATGTTCCTAAAGCTTACTGGAACTTTGCGGTCTCCACTGCCTGCTGCTTTCTCATCAATCGCCTCCCTTCCTCTGTCCTCAATTATGCGACCCCCTTCAGCATATTGTTTCCCTCCACTCCGGCTTTCCCTCTCTCGCCCCGTATCTTCGGCAGCACCTGCTATGTCCACTGCCTCGGGCCCTCCACCGATAAATTGGACCCCAGGGCGGCGAAACACATCTTTGTTGGCTACTCCCACACCCAGAAGGGCTATGTTTGTTACTCACCCACTACCGGCAAGGTCACTGTCTCTGCGGACGTTACCTTCCGGGAAGACGAACCGTTCTTTCCTGCTCCTTTCCCTACTGCTCCACCAACGCCTCCTCTCCCGCCGTCCATCCCTCGTCCCGTTATTCCTGCTACTCCACCACCACCCCCGCTCTCTCCTCCACCCGCTCCTTCTACCACCAAACCACCCGTTATCCGGGTCTACTCTCGTCGCCCTCCCTGTTCCGTCGCCCCTCTGCCGCCGACCTCTACCACGGATGCTTCGCGTCCCTCTGATCAGGTAACGCCCTCCACTGCTCATCCTCTGGAGGCTTATGTCTCTCTTCATCGCCTCTCTCCACCTCTGCACACCTTTGCTACTTCTCTTTCTTCGGTTTCTGTTCCTAACTCTGTACAGGAGGCGCTTAACCATCCGGGCTGGCGGCGCCGCCATGGAAAAGAGATGTCTGCTCTCTGGGCTAACCAGACATGGTCCGTTGTCCCCCTCCCTCCGGGTCACAAACCGGTAGGGTGCAAATGGGTCTTTGTCATCAAACATGATGCTGATGGGACGATCGACCGTCTGAAGGCTCGCCTTGTCGCTCGCGGCTTCACTCAACAACAGGGGCTCGACTATGAGGAAACCTTCTCTCCGGTCGCCAAGCTCAATACCGTTCGGGTCCTTCTTTCTGTCGCTGTTCATCGCCGGTGGCCTCTCTTTCAGCTTGATGTTAAGAATGCTTTCTTAAATGGGGATCTCCAGGAAACGGTCTACATGCAACAACCGCCCGGGTTTGAGACCACGGGGGAGTCTCAGGTTTGCCGCCTTCGCAAGGCTCTGTATGGTCTCAAACAATCTCCACGGGCCTGGTTTGAGAAATTCAGTAAAGTACTTCGCGCTGTCGGCTTTAGCCGTAGCTCGGCTGATTTCTCGCTCTTCACTCGTCACCGACCATCAGGGACGGTCCTTCTATTAGTATATGTTGATGACATCATCATCACAGGAGATGACTCCCAAGGGATACATACAGTCAAAGCACATCTGAACTCGGTCTTTCAGACAAAGGACCTGGGGACTCTGCGATATTTTCTGGGACTTGAGGTTGCCAGGCGACCGGACGGCCTCATTCTATCTCAACGGAAATACTGTACTGATCTTCTTCATGATGCTGGCCTCTTAGGGTGTAAGCCATGTGATACCCCCATGGATGTGAACCACAAGTTGTGTGCTCAGGCTTCTGACTCAGATCTTCTCCTCCAGAACCCTGAATATTATCGACGACTTGTTGGCAAGTTGATCTATCTTACTGTTACCCGACCAGATATTTCCTTTGCTGTTGGTCTTGTCAGTCGATACATGCACTCTCCTCGCAAGTCTCATCTTCTGGCTGTTGAACGCATTCTGAGGTACTTAAAAACAGCCCCGGGTCAAGGACTTGTGTACCGGACTTCCTCGTCTGCTCCTACCTTAGTGGCATACTCCGATGCGGACTATGCGGGCTCTCTTGATGACCGGCGGTCTACTAGTGGTTTCTGCACATACTTTGGGGACATTTGGTTACATGGCGAAGCAAGAAACAAGCGGTCGTTGCTCGCTCATCGGCTGAGGCAGAATACCGCGCAATGGCTTCTGTTGTATCCGAACTCACATGGCTTGAAAGTCTTCTCACTGACCTGGGTGTTAAATTACCTTCTCCTGCTCTACTTCTTTGTGATAGCCAAGCGGCTATACATATCGCCAAGAACCCAGTCTTCCACGAAAGAACGAAGCACATTGAAGTTGATTGCCACTTCGTTCGAGAAAAGGTTCAAATGAAGAAGCTCGATTTAAAGCATGTTCCAGGGACAGAACAAGTTGCAGATGTCCTCACAAAGGCTCTTCCCAAAGCATCCTTCTATCAATGCTTGTCCAAGCTTGGTGCATACGATTTGTACGCTCCAGCTTGCGGGGGAGTGTTAGAATAGCCCATGTATTAGGCCCATGTTTTGGGCCCATTTTCTTGTTCTCTCCTCTTTAGTCCCACATCTTGTATAAGATTTATTTCCTCTCTTTCTTTCCTATATATTTGTATACTCTCTTTGTATTTACATACTCAATCAATATACACAAGTTTCAGGCCTTTTCTACAAATAGCAATCAATTAACTTAATTATTTTGTATTTTCTTATTGTGTTGCCTTTTGTATTTCCTTGTTTGAGTGCCTTTTGTATTTCCTTGTTTAGTTGCCCTCCCTCATCTATATACGGGGGATGAGTTTATGTGTGAAATCATCTTGGAGTGGATGAAGGTATTTTTTAGGGCTGCTTCCTAATTTCGTCTCTTTTCTCTCTCATTCCTTCTCGCTCACCCTCGTCGGCCCTTCCCCTTGCCGGATTCTTTTCGGGAATTAATCGTAATCATATCAATTGGTCCGACCTGCTGCACCGCCTGCCATTTCGCCGCCGGTGTTGTCAATGTATTTCCGCAGCCAGCGCGACGTCCTCCCGAATTGCAACTTCCGCAACCACGGTTCTGCCGAATCCCGATTTTGGCTCTCGTGCATTGTGCGACCCCGTGCGTCCGCCTCGCGATCGTCTTCGCACGCCTCCCGCGTCCGCCTCCTACCGCAACGCGTCTCCTTCGCGACATCGAGCCTTGATCCGCCAGCCCCGCCAGATCCGCGCGCGAGTCTTCCGCCTCGCGAGCCTTTCGCTGCGTAAGGCCTTCCGTAGCGTGCGCCTACCGCTCGTTCCTTCCACAGTGTCTCCGCCAGCCGCCGCGTCTAGCTTCTGGGCCGCCCCTCCTCTGTGTCAGGGAGTTCGCCGCTTCCTATGTCTGGGCCGCCTCTCCCCTGTCGACATCCCTCGCACCATGGTCGCCGCCCAATCTGCCGCTCCCGGCCGCTGTTCTTGCCATCGTCGGACACCAGCCCTTGGCTGGATTTTTCTGCCCTATCTGCACAAATCTGGGCCACATGCGCCTCTCTCCACGCCAAAGTCGATTGTCTCCTCGCGTTCGACGGACGAGTTTCTGCAAACCCCCACGGGGTTCCTTGCCCTAAGCCTTCTCCTACACGGTTGTCCACTACACCATGCCAGAGTTATCCGACCATGCCTCCCCCAACATTCCTCTACGACACCAACCGGCCCTTCCGCTCCGCAGTCGCTCCTCCCGTTGAAAGCGCACCGGCCGCTGATGTACCACCCCTCTCCACTGTGGTCGTCCCTCCACTGCTTCCGCCACCTCTCTGGTCACCCGCTCCGCCGCCTCCGGTAAACCCGCCGCCTCCTCTATCGTCTCTTACTCCGCCGGCGCCGGTCTTGCCGCCCCCTCCAGCCATTCCACCGGCTCTTCTCCCGACTCGTGCTCCGCCGGCCCCTGCCTTGCCGCTTCCACCGGCCACATCGCCGCCTCTTCTGTCGCCCCGTGCTCCACTGACCCTGACAGTTTTGTTCCTGCTGCCGGTCGTCGTGTCTCCGACACCCTTGTGGTTGCTTCTCACCACCGCCCCGCTGACCTTCCGGAAGCCATTACTTATGCCGCCCGTCGTTCCGGTGGCGCCGCCGCTACTCGCCAACACCGCCGCCACTGCTACATGCTTTCAGGCCTTGTTTTGGCGGGAGGTCAAGATACCAGATGATCCTCCCGTCGAACTCGCACCGGCCTTGCCAATTCTCTGCCGTTCTTTCGATGACAAAGCCCTTACGGGGACGGAGCGAAGGACTTCTCGCTGCTCACCGCACGCCATCAAAATTCTTCAAGATCCCGACAAGGGTTGGAGCTTCGACCTTGAGGACAAGGTCGATTTTCAAAGGCAGTATAGTGTTACGCGGGCACATTCACTCAAGTGGACCCCCTCATCATAATTTATGGAGCATGAATATGAAAGCTGCCATGATCGTCCTTCTTAAAATTAATTTGTATGAATTAATTAATTGATATTAATTAATTCATACTAATTAATAGCAATCAATTAACTTAATTATTTTGTATTTCTTTGTTGGGTTGCCTTTTGTATTTCCTTGTTTAGTTGTCCTCCCTCATCTATATAAGGGGGAGGTGTTTATGCGTGAAATCATCTTGAAATGTATGAAGATATTTTTTAGGGTTGCTCCCTAATTTTGTCTTTTTTCTCCCTCCTTCCTTCTCGCTCACCCCTGTCGGCCTTTTCGCTTGCTAGATTCCTTCCGGGAATTAATCGTAATCGTATCAACGCCCGATTTGCATGAGCACGACGCCGACTCCTATCCCCGAGGCATCACACTCTAGGATGAAAGACTGAGAGAAGTCAGACATGACCAAGGTAAACCAAGAACTTTGTCGTTGGGTTGATGGGAAACTACAAGCGCGTCACCAAGTTGTGTGAGATGAAGTTGCGAGTCGCCCCACTATCAATCATAAACACCACGAAGATCCCCTGCAGAAGTCCTTGCAACTTCATGGTGCGGGGCCTCGAAATGCCCTTGATGGGAAAAATGAGAGTTCCAAATGTTGAAAAGAACCGATCTCTGGGTCCGCCAGAGGGACATCATCTCGGATAAGGGCATCAAAGTCGGTGGTCGTGACTTCATTCTCATCGTTACACATGAGTACCCACAACTCTTTGAGTGGGCAATCGTGAGTCAGGGAGTAGGATTGTGTTATGAGCTTTATTATTGTTATGTTATTATCTTTTAGGTTGCCTTGCTATTTAGTTGCATTCTAAGTCTGCAGTTGATTTTCTATTTATTTGCATTCCAAGTTTGTCGTTGATTTCCTATTTATTTGCATTCTAAGCCTGTCATTTGTATTTCCATTAGAGTAGGTTGTAAGTCTATTTAAAGGACCCATTGTGATGTAGGCTCAAATTTTGGGTTTTGGGAAATGATTAATTTTTTATTACAAAGAATACTTTTAAGGAAAATAGAAATTTAGGGGTTTTGTTTTCAAAAAAAGAACAGGAGGGCCGAGCGAACAAATCAAATTTTCGCACGCGCAACTCAACGACGTCGCTCCGAGCTTTGAGAAGTTCGTGAACTTCGCTTGAGTGGTTCTCTCATGCGTTCAATGAGTCGAACCTTCCACGGAACCCACACGAACACAAGCAAAAATCTGCGAACAAATAACTTATGAAATAACGATATTATTAGCATCGCAAACGTAACAGCAAACCCATGAATTAATTAAGAGAAGCATAAATTTAATACTAACACAAGGAGAGGGAACGAGTTTACCCAAATCAGAGTATAAGCAGTGGTTTTCCCCAATTCGGCAGCGTGCGGGTTGCAGACAAGCGAACGACCTCAAATTGGGCGAACAGGGAACGACCGGACGTGGAGTTGAAGTCGACGGCTTAGTGTCCACTCCCGGTCGTCGGATTAGGGCTCCGAGGTCGACGGCGGTCGGGCTACTCTCTCCCGACGACGCGTTGGACGGAGCGGGAAACGCGCGAGGGGCTGGAGGTCACGCCTTCGTTGGAAGGAGATCAGCGTTTGGTTTGCGGGTTCCGCCGGCAATGAACAGAGAACGAGAAAGAATTCATTTTTTGTTCTGTCCGGTCTTCCTTTTGTCTCCACTAATGGGGCTTTAAATAGATTAATTTTTTCTCCATTTCTTTCCATTTACAACACATGAAATCTCATAAATTTGATTCATTTTTGAAAATATTTACCTCTAAATGAACCTTCCCACTAATGGATGAGATTTTTAAATTTTGAAATTTGAATTTGAAATCTATGCTCATTTAATTAATTTTGGGCTTGCCGCTATCGTTCTACTACTAGTAATACCAGACCTCTTTATTGAAATCCCAACGGTCGGTCACGCCGATGAGCTGGAAAACAACAAGTACAAAAGAGATGCAGAAAATAAATGAGTGCATGAAAAAAAATACAAAATAAATGCATAAAGACTATGATGCGTCGCAGGGCACATCAATTCTCCTGGGGTTGAAAGAGCTCGGCCTCGGCGAGAATTCGCAAAAGCTAGCGGTAGAAAGATCTGGGCGGCGCCGGCGTAGCTCATCATTGCTGATCCAAGAACTGTCTGTGATGTCTCGTCCTCGCCATGAGACCAAATAACGTTGGTATGTCCCGTGGCGAGTGCGAAACTCTTGTACATGCAGAACCTGGTCTATCTCCTCAGTAATGGGTGTCGGCACTGGAGCTAAGTTTGGTGGGATCTCTGGAGCTGTCGTCGGTGGACTCGGGATGGAACTAGGTGGTTCTCCATAGAAAGGTGTCAGATCTGCCACGTTAAATATCGACAAAGTACCGAATTTAGCGGGCAAATCTAGGAGATAGGCATTCTCTCCGATGCGCTTCCGGACTCGGAAAGGACTAAACTTCCTCTGCTGCAACTTGTGGTATGTACCCGGAGTGAATCTCTGCTTCCTGAAATAAGCAAAAACTCATCTCCTTCTGAAAAGTATAACTCCCGGCGATGTCAATCGACCATGATTTTATATTTTTCAGAAGCCTCTCGCAATTTATTAGTAATAGATTTATGCAATTCTTTTAAATAATCAACATGTGCTTGCGCATTAAAAGAAATACGTTCATGATTCGGGAGGGAGTGACGATCAAGTAAATGCGGTATATGAAATCCGTAAACAATCTCGAAAGGAGATTTAGTAGTGGAGCGATTAGTAGAGTTATTGAATGCAAATTCAGGCCGTGGTAGTATAAGATTCCATTGTTTCAGATTCTCCTCAGTCAAACACCTAAGAAGGTCCTCCAAACTCGTATTAACGACCTCAGTCTGCCCATCGGTCTGAGTGTGATATGCGCTGCTAAATTCGAGTTTGATACCTAGTCGGACCCATGGTGTCTTCCAAAAATACCCCATAAAATGAGTGTCCCTATCAGAATTGATCGACCTAGGAATTCCGTGCAGTCTAATGATTTATTAAAAAAAAAGTTCGGCGACGTGTACAACACTAGAAAGTTTTCTACACGGAATAAAATGTGCCATATTCGAAAATCGGTCTACGATTACAGAGATAGAATCGACCTTTCTCTGAGTGCGATGAAGTCCTACCACGAAGTCCATCGAGATGTCATCCCATGACCGCTCAGGTATCGGTAAGAGGGTGTATAATCCTGTGTTTTGAGCATGCCCCTTATACAACTGACAAGTGGTGCAACACCTAATGAATTCGGTGACATCACGCTTCATATTTGGCCAATAATAACGTGCGTTGAGGAGATCTAATAATTTGGACTGGCCTACGTGTCCACCTAACCTAGACGAGTGAAGATCTCTAAGTAGTGTCTCTCGAAGTGGTCCTTCGCAAATGCAAAAGCGAGTGCCCCTAAACAAATAACCCTCACTCACGACGTACTGTGTGGTGGGATCTGTCCCACTGTGCTGACATGAAATCCAACTGTCGCGGAAAAAAGGATCAGTGGAGTATAAGTCTCGCTGTGAGTCTAAGTCAGTGATGCACGGCTGCAGCGTGACTAGTATATGAGTGCGTCGACTAAGTGCGTCAGCAACTCGATTTGTGACACCGGGTTTGTGCTTTAAGTGAAACGTGAACTTCTGCAGGTAAACAACCCACTTGGCATGACGTCTGATCTCCTTACCGGAGTTCAGATGCTTCAGAGCCTCATGATCAGTGTTCAACACAAACTCGCGCTAGATCAGGTAGTGTCTCCAATGTCAGAGAGCCTGAACGATAGCGTAAAACTCTAGGTCGTAGGGGAAATATATAGTCTTCGCCTCATTCAACTATTCACTAAAGAAAGCGATGGGTCGACCCTCCTGACTCAAAACTGCGTCAATGCCTACATTCGATGCGTCACGGTCAACCTCAAAATTTTTCTCAAAATCAGGCAGCGCTAACACAGGTACACTCGTGAGTCTCTCTTTAACCAAAAGAAACGCTCGCTCGGCTTCCTCAGTCCAAATAAACACTCCTTTCTTCAAGCAATCAGTCACTGATGCTATAATGGTGCTAAAGTTTCAAATAAACCGCCGATAAAAAGATTCTAGCTCATGAAATCCTCGAGCCTCAGTAATCGTCATAGGTCTAGGTCATGATTCTATCGTCTTTACCTTCTCTCTATCAACTTTAATGCCCTCAGAAGAAACGATATATCCTAAGAGGGTCAGGCTATCCGTCAAGAACGTGCATTTCTTCAAATTTATATATAATTTATTTTCTCGTAGGATCTCTAAGACTTGTCTAAGATGAGTCATGTGCTGATCTTGATCATGACTATATATCATAATATCGTCAAAGTACACCACTACGCAAACTCCTATGAGTGGACTCAGCACTTGATTCATCACTCGCATAAATGTGCTGGGAGCATTGAAAAGCCCAAAAGGCATCACTAGCCACTCGTATAATCCTTCCTTAGTTTTAAACGCAGTCTTCTATTCGTCCCCATGTCGAATTCTAATCTGGTGGTATTCACTTTTTAAGTCAATATTTGAAAATACATGAGATCCACTAAAGATATCTAGCATGTCATCCAATCGGGGAATCAGGAAGCGATATTTGATGGTAATCTTATTTATCGCTCGACTGTCTACACACATGCAACATGTCCCATCTTTCTTAGGAACTAGGAGTGCGGGGACGGCGCACAGACTCATACTCTCTCTAACGTGATCCTTCAAAATCAGATCAGTCACCTGCCTGTGTATCTCATGCTCTTTCGGACTCATGCGATAGTGAGACAAATGAGGTAAGCTAACTCCTGGGATGAAGTCTATGCAGTGCTGTATGTCTCTCATCGGGGGTAGCTGATCGGGCAGGTCCTCCGACATGATCTCAGAGAATTCAATGAGAGGTCGCACCGTACTAGGGATGTCTAATGTAGCGGGGGTGGTGTCGATACCAAATAACATATAGACGACCTCGCTATCCCTCATCTCCTCCTGGAATTGGGATCCTGTCAGCAACATGGTGGCGAAGGGGAAGGATATCGTGGAGACAGTGGTAGAATGAGGTGAAGTCCTCTCTGGGGCTCTGGGGACAAGACCATTCTTCTGGGAGAGAAGAACGATCTTGCGACCATCGCGCTCGAATGAGTGAGTTCTTTACACCATCATGCACTACATGCCTATCGTACTGCCAAGGTCGTCCTAGCAGGATGTGACAGACCTCGATAGTAGCTACATGACACCGTACGTCCTGATACGTACTGCTTATGGAAAACTCTACAAGATACTGGTGCGTGATAGGAATGGTAGTGCTACTAGTGACCCATGACAGACTGTAGGGTTTCCTAAGGGCTTCGTTTTTAATTTCAGCTTATCCACCATGCGTTGAGAAACAAAGTTCTCCATACTACCGCTGTCTATAATGATGAAGCAAAACTGTCCCTGTATGCGGGCGGTGGTACGAAAAATATTGTTTCTCAACCAGTCGTCGTCAGTAGGGGTCTTGGGAGTTAGGAGATTATGTTGTTGGAGAACACACACTAACTGCTCAGGTTATTCTCCCTCAACTTCGTACTCACTCTCTAACTTTGTCTCAGGGTCGGGTCAGTCTAGGAATCACTAAGGAATACTCTACTCAGGTTCTGACCCACTCACAGAATCGATGATGGCGACGAAGTGGCGTTTCGGACACTCAGAAGACTTATGACCCAGCTCCATACACTTAAAACATCTAAACGTCACAGGTTGAGGTCTAGTGCCTACAATCTCCTTGCCCTTGCTGCGAGGGGCAGGTAATGCTCGGGTGCTCGTGGATGCTTCTGGTCGAGGGTGCCCGACAGGAGTGGAAGTGTGAGTCGAGTGAGACCTATCAGTAGATTTGTTTCCGGATGTTCGTTTTTGCAGTGCTTCTACTCTACGCGCGCGACTAGACACCTCTCCTAAGTCTTTATAATTGTTAGAGAATATTAGAAAAACATGATGTATTGACCCATTAATAAGGTCAATATAGGAGTTAGTGTTTAGTCACACATTGTTTGTATAACTAAGTTTTCCTCTCTTCTCTCCTATATATTTGTACCCATACTTGTATTTTGGTATTTAAGAAATATATACAAGGTTTTCACCTTTCTCTACATGGTATCAGAGGCATCGATCTGACCTGTTTTTTTCTCAAACCACCAGGTTCCCTGTTAACCGGGCGGTTTGTTCTCTTGCCTAACCGCGCGGTTTTGCAATTTCTCCACTTTCTACCCGCCGCCATATCTTCTCCCGTGGATCCACCTCCTCCTTCTCTTCTACCCCTCTTTATAGCCTTCTCTTTGTCTGGCACGTGGGCCCCACCCCCTCCCCTTCCCGTGTGGACTGGTCTTCTAACTGTCACATGCTTCTTTCTATCTGTTACAACTACTACCCGTTGCAACTTCCCTTGATTCGCCGGGTGGCTTCTCGCGATTTTTCTTCTTTCCGGCTTCCTGCTCAAACCGCTGCGGTCTCCTTGCCGCGCGGTTTACTCCTCGCCGTGGTCTCCTTACCCCTCCTCAGTTCGCGACTAGCTCACCTACTCGCGCGGACTGCTTTTTTGCTTCGGTGCGGGTTGCTTCTAACTGCACGAACTGGTGCCTATCCACCGCGGCTGTGTCTTGGTGCGGTCTGCTTTTAGCCGCCCGAGTTACTTTCTATTCGCTTGCGGTCTGTCCCTAGTCGCCCGGTCTAGTTCTCGTGGCTTTCTACTCGCCGCCCCACCACGACCTGCTTGTCGTGTTGCTTGGTTTGTTGCCGCGCGTATTTCCTGCGGTTTGCTATCCGCACAGACTCTCTCTAGCCGCCCGGTTTCCGTACTCCCGATCTGATTTCCGGCTTCTACTCGCTGCTCGCCCAGCTATTGCTCTCATCAAACCTTGTGGTCTCATGGCGTCCGAGAACTCCAACACCTCCTCAGTTCTTCCCGATCGTGTTGCGGCCCCAAATTATGAGCATCGTGATGAACTTCACATTACTACTATCTGCGCAATTTTGTCGAGTGGGTTCACTCGGTTCGTCGCGTTTTGCAGACGAAAGGTCTTTTATACCACCTTACAAAAGTTACTCCAACCGCTCCCAATAATGAGTGGCTCTGCGATGATGGTCACGTCCAATCTTGGCTACTCAACTCTATGGACATTGAGCCCTATCAGATGACGATGTTTCATGTCACGACGAAAGCCATGTGGGAGGAACTCCATTCGTTCTACTCGGGCCAGAATAGTTTGCAACACCCGTTTGACCTTATATCAGATCTCCAAAATCTAGATCCCGGGGGTCCCGGTGATATGATCTCCTTTGTGGCTAAAGCCAAGACCCTGGTGGAGACCTAGATCCAGCAACAACCTCTCACTACAGATCTTACTACTCAGCGAGCCCAGAAAGAGGCTGTCGGCATTGCTATGATGATGTCTCGGGTCCCCTCTCACCTCCACAGTGTTCGGGCCCATATTCTCTCATCTACAAACACACCATCTTTATTTGATGCATGCTCTATGCTCCTGAAGGTCACCCCGCCCCCCGATACTCCTATTACTCTCTCCCAACGCTCCTACAACACTCTTCACCAGCTCCGCATGCTCGGGGGTCCTCAGCTTGTGGCGGCCGTACCGCAACTCGAGGACGCGGTCGGTCTGGCAAACCTCTGTTTAAGTGCTCCTATTGCGGCCGAGATAGCCATCTTGAGGCCACGTGCTATCGCAAACATGACCTGCCTCCACATACTGCCGCTGCTACGCTGGTTGATCCTCCTGTCGCTCCTGCCCCAGATTCTACTGCCTCTACTCAGGCAAATATTGATGATCTACGCACTCAGCTTTAACACCTGCAGGGGTGATCTCACGCTCGTCTGGCTCTGTTGTCTCTATTTCCAATGAAGGTATTTCTTGTCTATCGCAAAGCTCTCACTGGATTGTGGACTCAGGCGCCACACATCACATCACGTCGCAACGCCCTCCGCAATACTACGAGACTGCTCACCCCAAGTTCATAACGGTGGCAAATGGTGATACCACCCCCGTTTCTGGTGCTGCTGATATACCCCTCACACCCACTTTGTCTCTGACCTCTGCTCTTCATGTTCCCGGTTCCCCATTTAATCTACTCTTCGTTAGCCGCCTTACACAAGACCTAAATTGTTGTGTTACTTTCTCACCATCTACCTTTGTTGTGCAGGATCGGAACACGCAGAATATCATTGGTAAGGGACGACTGTCAAATGAGCTCTACCTCCTCGATGTCCCTCCTTCCGCCTTCTCTACTGTTTCCACTATCGACTGACATCGTCGTCTCGGACATGCTCCCCCCAGACTCTCAAGAAATCTCTTTCAGATGTCTCTCTGCATGAGTTCTCTTGTGAGTCATGTATCTTTGGCAAACATCATCGCGTTTCCTTTTCTCCCCATTGTACTTGGAGTGATACTCCATTTGCATTAGTTCATTCTGATATTTGGGACCTTTATAAAACCCCTAGTATGTTTGGTTATCGTTATTTCATCACATTTATTGATGACTTCTCACAATTAAGTTGGTTGTACTTACTTCGGGATCGTACTGAACTTACCTCTATATTTTGTGCCTTCCTGAATGAAATCCGTACACAGTTCGCCTCTCCTTTAAAAGTTATTCGTACGGATAACGTAAAGGAATACACTAGTCGTACATTTGCGAACTTATGCACGAAGTTCGGTATCATACATCAAACCTCTTGTGCGTACACGCCTCAACAAAATGGTGTGGCCGAGCGGAAGAATCGTCATCTTCTTGATGTGGCGCGATCCCGAATGCTCCAAATGCGTGTTCCTACTCGTTTTTGGAACTTTGCCGTCTCTACGACATGTCATCTCATCAATCGCATGCCTTCTTCTGTG
Source organism: Platanthera guangdongensis (assembly GCA_039583875.1). Taxonomy (NCBI): domain Eukaryota; kingdom Viridiplantae; phylum Streptophyta; class Magnoliopsida; order Asparagales; family Orchidaceae; genus Platanthera; species Platanthera guangdongensis. Next base: position 3,302,514 of record CM077153.1, on the reverse strand, counting down.
CTCGATCATGCTGCTCCGTTAAGCCTTCTATTTCCATCCCACTCCCCGTTTGCTCTTATGCTTCATGTGTTCGGGTGTACCTGCTATGTTCATACTCGGTCCTATCATGGATAAGTTCGCTCCCCGAGCCCGCAAGTGTATATTTCTTGGTTACTCTCGGACACAAAAAGACTATGTGTGTTATTATCCGCCTCATGACAAAGTCATTCTCTCTTCTAATGTCACCTTTCAGGAGGCTCAACCATTTTATGATCCATCATCTGACATTGCTCCTCCTTTCCCCCCACCAGTTCCTCGACCAACTGTTCCCGTCACGTCTTCTTTACCACCACTACTTCCCACTCCTCCTCCGGCACATGTTCCACCTCCACCATCCAAGCCACCCCTTATTCATGTTTACACTTGCCGTTCCCCGATCTCTGGAGCTCTACAACACCCTCCCTATACCACTGCTATCCCGCGGACTGACGATCCAACAACATCCTCTACCGCCCACCACATGACGAATTATGTCTCTATGCATTGCCTTGCTCCATCGCTACGCAAGTTTGCTCTCTCCCTCTCCTCCATTTCTATTCCTACCTTCGTGCAGGAGGCTCTTTTACATCCTGAGTGGCGTGCGACCATGAACGAGAAAATGACTGCTCTTTGTTCCAACCAGACTTGGGATCTGTTTCCTCCTCCTCCCGGCCAATCATGTGTCAGTTGCAAGTGTGTGTTTACTATCAAGCATGCTCATGATGAGACAATTGATAGGCTCAAGACCCGACTTGTGGCGCGTTGGTTTACCCAACAACAGGGGCTTGATTATGAGGAAACCTTCTCTCCCGTTGCCAAGCTGAATTCCGTTCGTGTTCTGATCTCCTTGGCTGTCAATCGCCACTGGCCTCTGCACCAGCTTGATATTAAGAATGTCTTTTTGAATGACGACATTCAAGAGACAGTATACATGCATCAACCACCCGAGTTTGAGACCACGAGGGAGTCTCGTGTATGTCTTCTCCGGAATTCGATTTATGGTCTCAAACAGTCTCCCTGGGCTTGGTTTGACAAGTTTAGTAAGGCTGTCCGCGATGTTGGATTCAAGCGGAGCTCGACCGATTTCTCTCTTTTCACTCGACATCAATCAACTGAGACTGTCATTCTCTTGGTATATGTGGCTGATATCTCGTTCACTGGAGACGACACTACGAGGATACAAAAAATTAAGCAACACTTGAACTCCGTTTTTTAAACAAAAGATCTGGGAGGATTGAGGTACTTTCTTGGGCTTGAGGTTGCAAGACAACCCGGTGACCTTGTTTTGTCACAACAAAAGTATTGTCTTGATCTCCTTCACAATGCTGGCTATTCAAGGTGTAAACCTGTAGAAACTCCGATGGATGCCAACCACAAGTTATGTGCTCATGGGTCTGACTCGAATTCCCTGCTTACGAACCTTGAGTATTATCGTTGCCTTGTGGGAAAATTGATTTACCTAAGTGTCACAAGACCTGATATTTCATTTGCCGTTGGAGTTGTTAGTAGATTTATGCACGCCCCTCACACTTCTCATCTTCAGGCTGTGGAACGTATCCTCAGATGTTTGAAGACAGCTCCTGGACAAGGATTGGTATATAAGTCATCTTCTTCCCCATCTCTTGTTGCATACTCAGATGCGGATTCTCTAGATGATCGCCGCTCTACTACAGGCTTCTGTACCTACTTTGGGGGAAATCTTATTACTTGGCGTAGCAAAAAGCAGTATGTTGTTGGTAGATCATCCGCTGAAGCTGAGTATCGTGCAATGACGGCGGTTGTATCTGAACTCACCTGACTTGAGGGTCTACTTGGTGATTTGGGGGTCACTTTACCCTCACCTGCAACCTTGTTTTGCGATAGCCAGGCTGCAATTCACATCGCAAAGAATCCTGTGTTTCATGAGCGGACCAAGCATATCGAGGTTGACTGCCATTTCATTCGTGCAAATGTCCAATTAAAGAAGTTCGAGCTGGAGCATGTTCCTGCGTCTCGGCAGGTTGCCGACATTCTCACCAAGGTATTACCACGACAAATGTATCATCTGTTCTTATCCAAGCTAGGTGCATACGACTTGTACGCTTCAGCTTTCTGGGGAGTGTTAGAGAATATTAGAAAAACATGATGTATTGACCCATTAATAAGGCCCATATATGAGTTAGTGTTTAGTCTCACATTGTTTGTATAGCTTAGTTTTCCTCTCTTATCTCCTATATATTTGTACTCATACTTGTATTTTGGTATTCAAGAAATATATAAAAGGATTTCACCTTTCTCTACAATAATCAAGGAGTTCTAGTTGATCTTTGATGGAATAACGTAACCCGTTCAGGTAACGGAATACAGTCATGTCATCGTCCTCTCGGAGGTTGATGCGTGAATGTAAGACTAGGAAGTCGTTCGTATATTCGTCCATCGATAATTTGTCCCGACATAGGTTGTGGAACCTACGATTGAGAGTCTGAACATAATCGGGTGGAACATATCGTTTTCTAAGCTGCGCCTTAAACTCTGCCCATGTGGTGATCGGGGGCATGCCTAAATTAAATCTAGTTCGCTCTAGCTGTCCCCACCAAACTAGGGCGGACCCTTTCAGTCTAAGCGTAACATACTAAACCTGCCTAGCTTGGGGCAATTGCTTTCAAGCCATGAAACGATCCATCCTTTCACACCACTCTAGACAACTCTCGGGCTCTATAACTCTATTCGCCCTTCGAAATCACCTACATCTAGCTTGATTCTCATATCCTAACGGGGTTGGTGACGTGGTTCGTTATGTGCTTCCGGATCGGGGTGTGCGAGTTCCCGTGGCCTGTGGTCAGGGTCGTTTTCGACCAACGGGGCAGGTGTTCGATTGATGTGCAAGGTTGCTTCGATGTTATTAACCGAAGTGCGCAACACGTTCATGATATATGTGACACTACCCATACCGGTGGTGAGAGTTTCAACTGTTTTCATTAAATCGCTCATGTGTCGGGCCAAATCTCCTACGCTATTCTCTAATTGATTGACTCGCTTTTCCATCGAAAAATTCATTAAAAATTTTAGTTGATAAAAATTTATTATTATTATTATTTTAAAAAAGCGCTCCTGAGGGGGAGAAAAATGATTTTTTTATGAAGGAAAACAAATTTTTTTTTATATATTTTAAAAAAAGATAAATTAAAATTTTAGGTTTTTTTGTTTTTTTTTAAAAGAATATTCTGAAAAATTTTAAATAATTTTTTTATTTTTTAAAGTCGGATCGCGCGATTCGCGATAGGAGCAGATCACAAATACCTCTGATAGTAGCTACATGACACCGTACAACGTCCTGATACGTACTGCTTATGGAAAACTCTACGAGATACTGGTGCGTGATAGGAATGGTAGTGCTATTAGTGACCCATGACAGACTGTAGGGTTTCCTAAGGGTTTCGTTTTTAATTTCAGCTTATCCACCATGCGTTGAGAAACAAAGTTCTCCATACTACCACTGTCTATAATGATGGAGCAAAACTGTCCCTTTGTGGGGGCGGTGGTACGAAAAATATTGTTTCTCAACCAGTCGTCGTCAGTAGGGGTCTTGGGAGTTAGGAGATTATGTTGTTGGAGAACACACACTAACTGCTCAGGTTATTCTCCCTCAACTTCGTACTCACTCTCTAACTTCGTCTCAGGGGTCGGGTCAGTCTATGAATCACTAAGGAATACTCCATACTCAGGTTCTGACCCACTCACAGAATCGATGATGACGACGAAGTGGCGTCGCGGACACTCAGAAGACTTATGTCCCGGCTCTATACACTTAAAACATCTAAACGTCCCAGGCTGAGGTCTAGTGCCTACAATCTCCTTGCCCTTGTTGGGAGGGGCAGGGAATGCTAGGGTGCTCGTGGATGCTTCTGGTCGAGGGGGCCCGACATGAGTGAAAGTGTGAGTCGAGTGGGACCTATCAGTAGATTTGTTTCCAGATGTTCGTTTTTGCAGCGCTTCTACTTTACGTGCGCGACTAGACACCTCTCCTAAGTCTTTATAATTGTTAGAGAATATTAGAAAAACATGATGTATTGACCCATTAATAAGGTCAATATAGGAGTTAGTGTTTAGTCACACATTGTTTGTATAACTAAGTTTTCATCTCTTCTCTCCTATATATTTGTACTCATACTTGTATTTTGGTATTCAAGAAATATATACAAGGTTTTCACCTTTCTCTACATGGTATCAGAGGCATCGATCCGACCTGTTTTTTTCTCAAACCACCAGGTTCCCTGTTAACCGAGCGGTTTGTTCTCTTGCCTAACCGCGCGGTTTTGCAGTTTCTCCACTTTCTACCTGCCGTCATATCTTCTCCCGTGGATCCACCTCCTCCTTCTCTTTTACGCCTCTTTATAGCCTTCCCTTTGTCTGGCACGTGGGCCCCACCCCCTCCCCTTCCCGTGTGGACTGGTCTTCTAACCGGCACAGGCTTCTTTCTATCTGCTGCAACTACTACCCGTTGCAACTTCCCTTGATTCGCCGGGTGGCTTCTCGCGATTTTTCTTCTTTTCGGCTTCCTGCTCAAACCGCTGCGGTCTCCTTGCCGCGCGGTTTACTCCTCGCCGTGGTCTCCTTACCCCTCCTCAGTTCGCGACTAGCTCACCTACTCGCACGGACTGCTTTTTCGCTTCGGTGCGGGTTGCTTCTAACTGCACGAACTGGTGCCTATCCGCCGCGGCTGTGTCTTGGTGCGGTCTGATCTTAGCCGCCCGAGTTACTTTCTATTCGCTTGCGGTCTGTCCCTAGTCGCCCGGTCTAGTTCTCGCGGCTTTCTACTCGCCGCCTGACCACGACCTGCTTGTCGTGTTGCTTGGTTTGTTGCCGCGCGTATTTCCTGCGGTTTGCTATCCGCACAAACTCTCTCTAGCCGCCCGATTTCCGTCCTCCCGGTCTGATTTCCGGCTTCTACTCGCTGCCCGCCCAGCTATTGCTCTCATCAAACCTTATGGTCTCATGACGTCCGAGAACTCCAACACCTCCTCGGTTTTTCCCGATCGTGTTGCGGCCCCAAATTATGAGCATCGTGATGAACTTCGCATTACTACTATCTCTCTCAGTGGGAAACACAATTTTGTCGAGTTGGTTCACTCGGTTCGTCGCGTTTCGACTGTTTTCATCAAATCGCTCATGTGTCGGGCCAAATCTCCTACGCTATTCTCTAATTGATCGACCCGTTTTTCCATCGAAAAATTCAAAAAAAATTTTGGTTGATAAAAATTTATTATTATTATTATTTTAAAAAAGCGCTCCTTAGCGGGAGAAAAATGATATTTTTATTGAAGGAAAACAAATTTTTTTATATATATATTTTAAAAAAGATAAATTAAAATTTTAGATTTTTTTTGTTTTTTTTAAAAAAGAATATTCTGAAAAAATTTAAAATAATTTTTTTTATTTTTTAAAGTCGGATCGCGTGATTCGCGATATGAGCAAATCACAAATACCTCTGATACCAAACTGATGTAAGCTCGAATTTAGGGTTTTGGAAAATGATTAATTTTTTATTACAGAGAATACTTTTAAGGAAAATATAAATTTAAGGGTTTTGTTTTCAAAAAAAGAACACGAGGGCCGAGCGACCAAATCAAATTTTCGCACGCGTAATTCAACGACGTCGATCCGAGCTTTGAGAAGTTTGTTAACTTCGCTTGAGTGGTTCTCTCACGCGTTCAATGAGTCGAACGTTCCACGGAACTCACAAGTCCACAAGTCCGACCTCTGTTCATTGCCGAGAAAAGAAACGCTCGCCTTTCCTTCTTGAGCCCGGTGCAACGCTTTAATTTTTAATTGATTAATCATTTTGATTAATTATTATGCTTCGTTTGGTTCGACGTTTGGAGCGCACGTTTGGGACAAACGCCGCCGCACGACGGGTAACCAAACGCCTGACAACGGCGTTTGCTGCGTTTGAGCCCGCTGTGCCATAGGAAACAGAGGAAAATGGTGGTATTCGAACAACTACCTCCCCCCTCCGTTTCGAACGGCGGCCCCTTTCCTCCTGCCGGCTGCTCCAAACACCAAACCAAATGAAGACTAAGTAATTAATTAATTATCATGGTCCGCAAGCTTAGTGTCGCGGAGATTGCCGCCCTTCGTTCGATAGAAGAAATAATGATCTCTTGTGACTCACGCCTTCAAGACGCTGGAGCACGTCGTCGGAACGCCATGATCACGCTCATCCACAAACTTGATAATTTTATAGTCGGTCTTCTGCTGAAGACTTCAGCTTCTCTTCCACCACCAGTCCCTGCAGTTGTCCTTCTGCAACTTCCAACACCAGCCGCAACGCACCATCGCTCTCCATTGTGATTGTCCTTTCACCACCAACTCCTGTAGGCTCCACCTCGCAGTCTTCGCCATCGACATTGCCTCCTCATCTGCGCCCACCTGCCCTGTCAGTTGCTCTGAATCCATTTCTTCAGCTGACCATCCCCAAGTCGGCACTGCCTTTGCTGATCAACGCCGCTCCTCCGCCTGGGCTACCATCGCCTTCGCCTAGGGGTGCAAGTTGAGTTGAGCCGGCTCGAAAGCTCGATGGGCCGGCTCGAAAAAAACTCGACTCGAGCTCGAGCCTGTCGAGCTCGAGCTCGATTACGAGTCAAGCTCGAGCTCATCTAATGTTGTTCATGAGCTCGCGAGCCGGCTCGCGAGCTTTTTTTTATACATTTTTAAAAAAAATAATAAAAAAAGAAAAATAAGAAAATAAAGCTCATGAGCTAAGAAGCTCGCGAGCAGCTCGAGCTCGAGCTCGCAAGCTCGAAACTCGAGCTCGAGCTCGATAAGTTGGCCTTGAGCTCGAGCTCGAGCTGAGAAAAATGAGCTCGTCGAGCTCGAGCTCGAGCTCGAAATGAAAAACTCGAGCTCGACTCGTTTGCACCCCTACCTTCGCCTTTCCGCCACCGTCAGGGACCCTCGTGCAGCCCGTTCATTGCCAGTTTTTATACCTCCGATAAAGCAACACTATATCGAGAGTTGTTCTGACGGGAAATTAAAGAGCCACATGATCAAGCAATGAAAACCTCGTTCGAGATCGAGGACAAGCTCGATTTGAAGGACAAAAGAGATGTTATGAGCTTTATTATTATTATTATTATGTTATTATCTTTTATGTTGCCTTCCTATTTCGTCGCATTTCAAGTACGCCCTGCTTAGGCATCCGCGGTCAAGGCTCTGTAGTATCCCCGCCACCGTCATCTCCAGCTCCGTCCACTCCTCAGGCAACCTTCCAGTAGGCCGTTAACAGGTTGCCTGCAGTGGAAGCACAAACTCTTATTGTGCATGTCATTATACTCCTGTGTTGAGAGGCGGTTGGGGGCCGACGACCATGAGGGCTGAGGAAGGATGGACAGCTTGGGGGGGTGGGAGTGGTCGTAGGTGGAGGATTCCCCACGGGAAGCCATGGCGGTACAGGAGGAATGAATGTGGAGTGAGTCGAGGAGCTTAGTGTGGTCGGCCGAAAAGTCGGTCGGTCTATTGGCTTGACCGCCTCCATGCGGGCGGCCTCCGTAGCGTCTGTAATATCCCGGGGATGGTGAATACGTAACCGTGTGTAGATGTGGGGTTGGAAGAACTCATAAAGTGATCAGGAGGAAGAGCATGGACATGGTTGATGAGCTCGTCAAATTCATCAATATACTGATCAACCGAAGAAGTGTGGCAGAGGGCACATAGGCTCTTGACAACATTGCCGAAGTAGCAGTGATCGTAGCTATTGACCAAGGACAACTTGAGTTCGGGCCACGAGAGGAGCGTGGTGGAGTGGCGGAGCCAACGAACATAGTGTAAGGCGAAATCCTCCATGACAAGGAGCATCAAGGAGATCTTCTGCATGTCCAGGGTGCCCTGGATGGCTGGATGTCTGGATGTCAAAGAATTGCCTAGCATTGACAATCCACACAAGAGGATCTGTCTCGTTGAAATGGGAACTTTGTGAGCGCACGACCCATGTGTGCGGGAAGTGCGAGGAGCGAAGGGGGCGTCATGGGGATGACCGACAACCCACTGAAAGAGAACGGTCCCTTCAAGGGAGGCAGCGGAGTGAAGTCCAAACCCAGTGTAAGACGAAACTCTCCATGCCAAGGAGCATCAAGGAGACCTTCTGCATGTCCAGGGTTCCCTGGATGTCAAAGAATTGCCCGGCCTTGACAATCGACACAAGAGGATCCGTCCCGTTGAAACGGGGAACTTCAAGGGCACACGGCGCATGCGCGCGGCAACTGCGAGGAGCGAAGGGGGCGTCATGGGGATGACCGGCGCACAATTGAAAGAGGATGGCCCCTCCAAGGGAGGCGGCGGAGTGAAGTCTGAATGGGCATCGCGAGCCTCCAGGTACTGGAGGCTTGTCTGGATGGGAGCGAGGAAGCTGGCTTGATCGTCGAGGCGGTGTTCGACGGCATCAAGACGTGCGTCTATTGTGGCGCGGCTGCTCGGTCATCTCATTCCCCGAACAGAGCCCAAGTCTCCAATTATTACTAGTTCTATAAATCATCCTTTGAAGTCGGAGTAAATAATAAAACTTTCACTGATATAGAAGCTTTAATGCCTCGTTTTAGTGGATATTTTTGTTTGAAAAAATCGATTAGAATTATATTGTAGATTTCTACATGTTATTGTATACACATCAACCAATGATTTAGACATGTAAATGTTTAGATTAGAGCATATGGAAAATGTTTTAATGTCCATCACTTCTACCAGCCATGACTCGTTTAAATTGTTGGTGTGTTACTCACCCCTTAAATCACCGTGCGTGACCGCCTATCATGCCATATATTTCTGCCAACACCAATTTTCGTGCATGATCGATCACTTTTCAATGCGACCGTATTTTCACAAACAATCTGCACCATTAAATCACAAATCATTTGGCTATATTTGCTTCCGCACAATAATCACCGTGCATTACATGCACCTAAATATCTCTCCCATGACTCGGAGCTTATTCACTGCTTGTAAATGTTTTTTCAGGAATTGCGTAATGAGCCAATAATATTGGTGAGCGGTCACCATGGAAAGCTCCACATTGATGGTCTCCGTCTTGTAATCGACGAAGGTGGTGGGATGGAGCAAAACCCTCTCGCTGCCGTAGTACTTCCTTCCGTGAAAATTGTTCGTGACACAGACAACATAGTCGCGTGCCGTTGATCTTCTGCGTCCCCCAGTTGCGCAGAACTGGGACGCATGAGAAATTATTGGGTTAGTCGTCCTAACACAGCTACATTATGCGCCTAATGTAAATTTTTTCTTTACATAGAAACATGTAAAATGCTGTGGAATGAGCATATGTAGCGCAATTGTGTTTAATGCTTTCCTCAAATTTGTGTGTGGATATGGATATTTGCTGTCTACTATTATAAATGCTGATTGCAAAGAATGTGAAAAAACCAGGCATTAATGGTTTGTATGATATTATGCTGTTAGCATCAGCTCTCTTTATCCCTGAAGATGTTGGTAGGCTTTGCTGTTGAAGCCCTTAAGGCCAAATAGCTGCTGCAGGGTTAGCCGGTTTTGCTTCTAAAAAAAGGCGGCCTGGTGCACAAAGCATCACCGCACAACGAGGGGTTCGGAGAAGAGTCCCATCATAAGGGTGAAATATAGGCAAACCTTGCATTTTTGCAAGGAGAATTGCTATTAGCAGTCCATAAATGGCTATTCGCAGTCCATTTTTATTCGCAGTCCATAAATTATAATCGTAGTCCAAAATAAAACTCGCAGTACAAACAAAATTCTTAGGTAGAATAAAAAATAAATAAAAATCCAATTAAATACAAAATTTTTAAAATGAGCAAAAGTGTTGATTTAGGGCTTCATGAGTTTTTGGGAGGACATTTGCTGCAGAGAACAAGCAAGAGCAGTCACGATGCTAGCATGAGGATGACAAATTTTGGTATGATTAAGCATGGACATGAAGATCGCAAGCAAAAGATATCCGGAGAGAAACATGACTTCTAAACCATAAAAACTTGAGCACAAACAGAACTTGTCCATACCAAAAAAGTTTAGATCGCCAGCAAAAGAAGCCTTGGAGCCGGTGAATGAGAATTAACGGGAGAGGAATAGCACACGTTAATGAAGATGATTCTTCATTTTGCCTGTGCTCTACTGCCGCCAAATCACTACATATACAGAGCTTTTTTAATGCTTCTGGTCAAGCTCTATCAGAGGACGACGTTCGGGGAAGAAGAGGACGCAGGGGCGACGGCTTCCAGGTGGAAAGACGTCCGACATTTCAGCAGGGGCGACGACGTCCAAGTGGAAAGACGAGAAGCCGCCGTTCGGGGAGGGCGAAGTCGATTGAGGAGGAGGCGGCGTCCGGGGCGAACAGGGGCCGGCGAGGTTGGGATCGTGAAGGAGACGGCGTTCGGGGGTGGGAAACAGTAAAACCTACGGTGAAATATGAGGTGCGAGCTAAATAATAAGAGGTTTATAAAGGAGAACTTTTCATTTCATTTTGGACTGCGAATATCCATTTAAGGACTGCCAGCTAAATAATAAGGGGTTTAGAAATGGACTGCGAATAGCCATTTATGGACTGCTAATAGCAATTCTCTTTGCAAGAGGCTGCCTCTAGGACTCTAGAATGCTTTACACTGATTTGCCATCCCGGGGACGATGTTGTGCATGAAGACCTTCAGCGACATGTCATGGGGGTCGGCTAGGCCGACCTTCCCCTTACCGGAGGTGAAGTTGCTCGGGCTGAGGCGGCGGCGGTGCTTGTCATTAGGCGCCGCATACAGAACGTTGATCTTGTTCCTTAGACGGGCGTGTTGGCCAGAATGTCGTCAAAGAGCAGCGCGTCAAGCTCCTTCGACTCGACAAACCGCTCCGGTTGAAAGCATCACCAAGTATACTGCCGCATTTGCTGGCAACCACCGCCGGAATAACGGGTCATGAATGAAGGCGGCGAGAAGTGTTTTGAGCTCCCTCTTAGTTCTCCTCTTTAGTTTAGGTCAAAGGGCTTTGGTGCTCCTTCCTTAAGCCCCCGCCTTTGGTATCTACGACATGACTTCGTTTATTTTCTCCAGCTTCTCCGCCTCTTGTCACACCTAGAGAGTCAAGGTGCGTTCCCCTCTCGGGCTGAGACCCTCAACTCTATTGGACTCATCAACCCTGACTTAGGGTGCGTTTGGCTAAGCTTATTGCCTCTGGTGCGGCAGCCTAAAAACAGAGTTTTGCTCATAAGCTGTGTTTGAGAATCAAAAGCTCAAAAACGGAGTTTTAAATTATTCGCTACTTTATACTTCGCCTCCACCGCGGTTATTATCTCCAGTCGAATCGCGCCACTGCTCCCGTGTTGATCCTGTGCTGCTCCCGTGCCCTAGATCCCTTTCCAATCGTGCCGCTGCTCCCGCCCGCTCCCTGCTCGCCGCTCGCCCGCCCGCTCCTCTGCTCCCGCCCGCTCCTCTGCTCCCGCCCGCTCCGCTGCTCCCGCCCGCTCCCTGCTCGCCGCTCGGTAATCTCTTCTTCTTCTTCTTCTGAGTGTGTATGGTTGTGAGTGTGTATGTTTGTGTGTTTGTGTGTGTGTTTATATGCATTTGTGTGTGTGTATATATAGGCTCTATTTGTTTGGGCGTTTCAGAGCTCCGTTTTGGGCAAACGCCGCCGGAAGGCGGGTAAACAAATGAACCTCCGGCGGCGTTTGCTCCGTTTCCACCCGCCCGCCTTGAGAAAAGCCCCAAAAAGCTCCGTTTGGAGCAGCCACCTCCCCCCTCCGTTTCGAACACTCCGTTTCCACCCGCCGGATCGATCCGCCACCGCCGAAACAAATGAAGCCATAGTGTGTGTGTATGTTTGTGTATTTGTGCCCCTAAACAAATAACCCTCACTCATGACATACTATGTGGTGGGATCTGTCCCACTGTGCTGACATGAAATCCAACTGTCGCAGAAAAAAGGATCAGTGGAGTATAAGTCTCGCTGTGAGTCTAAGGCAGTGATGCACGACTGCAGCGTGACTAGTAGATGAGTGCGTCGACTAAGTGCGTCAGCAACTCGATTTGTGACATCGGGTTTGTGCTTTAAGTGAAACGTGAACTTCTGCAAGTAAGCAACCCACTTGGCATGACGTCTGATCTCCTTCCGGGAGTTCAGATGGTTCAGGACCTCATGATCAGTGTTCAACACAAACTCACGCTAGATCAGGTAGTGTCTCCAATGTCGGAGAGCCTGAACGATAGCATAAAACTCTAGGTCGTAGGTGGAATATCTAGTCTTTGCCTCATTCAATTTCTCACAAAAGAAAGCGATGGGTCGACCCTCCTGACTCAAAACTGCGTCAATGCCAACAATCGGTGCGTCACAGTCAACCTCAAAATTTTTCTCAAAATCAGACAGCGCTAACATAGGTGCACTCTTGAGTCTCTCTTTAACCAAAAGAAACGCTCGCTCGGCTTTCTCAGTCCAAATAAACACTCCTTTCTTCAAGCAATCAGTCACTGGCACTATAATGGTGCTAAAGTTTCAATTAAACCGCCGATAAAAAGATGCTAGCCCATGAAATCCTCGAGCCTCAGTAATCGTCCTAGGGCTAGGCCATGATTCTATCGTCTTGACCTTCTCTCTATCAACTTTAATGCCCTTAGAAGAAATGATATATCCTATCCTGGAAGAGATGTGAGGCTTTGATGCTAGGGGCTGAGCTGGAGCTTTGTCTTTCCCTTTGGGTTGGACAACTCTGTTCCCTTTAAATCCCAACCCCTTCTTATCCTTTTGAGAGGAGAAAAAGTCTATGAAGGTCAGGCTATCCGTCAAGAACGTGCATTTCTTCAAATTTATATATAGTTTATTTTCTCGTATGATCTTTAAAATTTGTCTAAGATAAGTCATGTGCTGATCTTGATCAAGGCTATATATCAGAATATCGTCAAAGTACACCACTACGCAAACTCATATGAGTGGACTAAGCACTTGATTCATCACTCGCATAAATGTGCTGGGAGCATTGGAGAGCCCAAAATGCATCACCAGCCACTCGTATAATCCTTCCTTAGTTTTAAACGCAGTCTTCCATTCGTCCTCAGGTCGAATTCTAATCTGGTGGTATTCACTTTTTAAGTCAATCTTTGAAAATACACGAGATCCACTAAGGATATCTAGCATGTCATCCAATCGGGGAATCAGGAAGTGATATTTGATGGTAATCTTATTTATCGCTCGACTGTCTACACACATGCGGCATGTCCCATCTTGAACTAGGAGTGCGGGGACGGCGCACAGACTCATACTCTCTCTAACGTGACCATTCGAAATCAGATCGGTCACCTGCCTTTGTAGCTTCTCATGCTCTTTCGGACTCATGCGATAGTGGGACAAATGAGGTAAGCTAACTCCTGGGATGAAGTCTATGCAGTGCTGTATGTCTCTCATCGGGGGTAGCTGATCGGACAGCTCCTCCGACATGATCTCAAAGAATTCGTCAATGAGAGGTCGCACCGTACTAGAGATGTCTAATGTAGCGGGGGTGGTGTCGATACCAGATAACATATAGACGACCTCGCTATCCCTCATCTCCTCCTGGAATTGGGATCCTGTCAGCAACATGGTGGCAGAGGGGAAGGATATCGTGGAGACAGTGGTAGAATGAGGTGAAGTCCTCTCTGGGGCTTTGGGGACAAGACCATTTTTCTGGGGGAGAAGAACGATCTTGCGACCATCCCGCTCGAATGAGTGAGTTCTTTACACCATCATGCACTACATGCCTATCGTACTGCCAAGGTCGTTCTAGCAGGATGTGACAGACCTCGATAGTAGCTACGTGACACCATACACCGTCCTGATACGTACTGCCTATGGAAAACTCTACGAGATACTGATGCGTGATAGGAATGGTAGTGCTACTAGTGACCCATGACAGACTGTAGGGTTTTCCTAAGAGCTTCGTTTTTAATTTCAGCTTATCCACCATGCGTTGAGAAACAAAGTTCTCCATACTACCGCTGTCTATAATGATGGAGCAGAACTGTCCCTGTATGCGGGCGGTGGTACGAAAAATATTGTTTCTCAAGCAGTCGTCGTCAGTAGGGGTCTTGGGAGTTAGGAGACTATGTTGTTGGAGAACACACACTAACTGCTCAGGTTATTCTCCCTCAATTTCGTACTCACTCTCTAACTTCGTCTTAGGGGTTGGGTCAGTCTAGGAATCACTAAGGAATACTCCATACTCAAGTTCTGACCCACTCTCAGAATCGATGATGGCGACGAAGTGGCGTCGCGGACACTCAGAAGACTTATGGCCCGGCTCCATACACTTAAAACATCTAAACGTCCCAGGCTGAGGTCTAGTGCCTACAATCTACTTGCCCTTGCTGGAAGGGGCAGGGAATGCTAGGGTGCACGTGGATGATGCTGGTCGAGGGGGCCCAACAGGAGTGGAAGTGTGAGTCGAGTGGGACCTATCAGTAGACTTGTTTCCAGATGTTCGTTTTTGCAGTGCTTCTACTCTACGCGCGCGACTCGACACCTCTCCTAAGTCTTTATAATTGTTAGAGAATATTAGAAAAACATGATGTATTGACCCATTAATACGGTCAATATAGGAGTTAGTGTTTAGTCCCACATTGTTTGTATAACTAAGTTTTCCTCTCTTCTCTCCTATATATTTGTACTCATACTTGTATTTTGGTAGTCAAGAAATATATACAAGGTTTTCACCTTTCTCTACATGGTATCAGAGACATCGATCCGACCTGTTTTTTTCTCAAACCGCCAGGTTCCCTGTTAACCGGGCGGTTTGGTCTCTCGCCTAACCGCGCTGCTTTGCAGTTTCTCCACTTTCTACCCACCGCCATCTCTTCTCCCGTGGATCCACCTCCTCTTCTACGCCTCTTTATAGCCTTCCCTTTCTCTGGCACGTGGGCCCCACCCCCTCCCCTTCCCGTGCGGACTGGTCTTCTAACCGTCACGGGCTTCTTTCTATCTGCTGCAACTACTACCTGTTGCAACTTCCCTTGATTCGCCGGGTGGCTTCTCACGATTTTTCTTCTTTTCGGCTTCCTGCTCAAACCGCTGCGGTCTCCTTGCCGCGCAGTTTACTCCTCGCCGTGGTCTCCTTACCCCTCAGTTCGCGACTAGCTCACCTACTCGCGCAGACTGCTTTTTCGCTCCGGTGCGGGTTGTTTCTAACCGCACGAACTGATGCCTATCCGCCGCGGCTGTGTCTTGGTGCGGCCTGCTCTTAGCCGCCTGAGCTACTTTCTATTCGCTTGCGGTCTGTCCCTAGTCGCCCGGTCAAGTTCTCGTGGCTTGCTACTCGCCGCCCGACCACGACCTGCTTGTCGTGTTGCTCGGTTTATTGCCGCGCATTTTTCCTGCGGTTTCCTATCCGCACGGACTCTCTCTAGCCGCCCGGTTTCCTTCCTCCCGGTCTGATTTCCGGCTTCTACTCGCTGCCCGCCTAGCTATTGCCCTCATCAAACCGTTGTGGTCTCATGGCGTCCGAGAACTCCAACAACTCCTTGGTTCTTCCCGATTGTGTTGCGACCCCAAATTCTGAGAATCGTGATGAACTTTGCATTACTACTATCTCTCTCAGTGGGAAGCGCAATTTTGTCGAGTGGGTTCACTCGGTTCGTCGCGTTTTGCAGACGAAAGGTCTTCTACGTCACCTTACGAAAGTTACTCCAACCACTCCCACTAATGAGTGGCTCCGCGATGATGGTCGCGTCCAATCTTGACTACTCAATTCTATGGACATTGAGCCCTATCAGATGACGATGTATCATGACACGGCGAAAGCCATGTGGGAGGAACTCCATTCGTTCTACTCGGGCCAGAATAGTTTGCAACACCTGTTTGACATTATCTCGGATCTCCAAAATCTAGATCCCGGGGGTCCCGCTGATATGATCTCCTTTGTGGCTAAAGCCAAGACCCTGATGGAGACCTCGATCCAACAACAACCTCCCACTACAGATCTTACTACTCAACGAGCCCAGAAAGAGGCTGTCGGCATTGCTATGATGATGTCTCGGGTCCCCTCTCACCTCCACAGTGTTCGGGCTCATATTCTCCCCTCTACAAACACACCATCTTTATCTGATGCATGCTCTATGCTCCTGAAGGTCACCCTACCCCCCGATACTCCTATTACTCTCTCCCTAGCGCTCCTACAACACTCTTCACCAGCTCAGCATGCTCGGGGGTCCTCAGCTCGTGGCGGCCGTACCACGACTCGAGGACGCGGTTGGTCTGGCAAACATCTGTTTAAGTGCACCTATTGCGGCCGAGATAGCCATCTTGAGGCCACGTGCTATCGTAAACACGACCTGCCTCCACATCTTCCCGCTGCTACTCTGGTTGGTCCTCCTGCTCCTCCTGTCGCTCCTGCCGCAGATTCTACTGCCTCTGCTCGGGCAGATATTGATTCTCTACGCACTCAGCTTTAACACCTGCAGGGGGTGATCTCACGCTCGTCTGGCTCTGTCGCCTCTGTTTCCAATGAAGGTATTTCTCTTCTATCGCAAAACTCTTACTGGATTGTGGACTCAGGTGTCACACATCACATCACGTCGCAACGCCCTCCGCAATATTTCGGGACTGCTCACCCCAAGTTTATAATGGTGGCAAATGGTGATACCACCCCCATTTCTGGTGCTGCTGATATACCCCTCACACTCACTTTGTCTCTGACCTCTGTTCTTCATGTTCCCGGTTCCCCATTTAATCTACTCTTTGTCAGCCGCCTTACACAAGACCTAAATTGTTGTGTTACTTTCTCACAATCTACCTTTGTTATGCAGGATCAGAACACACAGAATATCATTGGTAAGGGACGACTGTCAAATGGGCTCTACCTCCTCGATGTCCCTCCTTCCGCCTTATCTACTGTTTCCACTACTGACTGGCATTGTCGTCTCGGGCATGCTCCCCTCCAGACTCTCAAGAAAGCTCTTCCGGATGTCTCTCTGCATGAGTTCTCTTATGAGTCATGTATCTTTGACAACCAACATCGTGTTTCCTTTTCTCCCCATTGTATTCGGAGTGATACTCCATTTGCATTAGTTCATTCTGATATTTGGGGCCCTTATAAAACCCCTAGTATGTTTTGTTATCGTTATTTCGTCACATTTATTGATGACTTCTCACGCTTAAGTTGATTGTACTTACTTCGGGATCGTACTGAATTTACCTCTATATTTCGTGCCTTCTTGAATGAAATCCGTACACAGTTCATCTCTCCTTTAAAAGTTATTCGTACGGATAACACAAAGGAATACACTAGTCGTACAATTGCGAACTTATGCACGAAGTTCAGTATCATACATCAAACCTCTTGTGCGTACACGCCTCAACAAAATGGTGTGGCCGAGCGGAAGAATCGTTATCTTCTTGATGTGGCGCGATCCCTAATGCTCCAAATGCATGTTCCTACTCGTTTTTGGAACTTTGCTGTCTCTACGACATGTCATCTCATCAATCGCATGCCTTCTTCTGGCTCGATCATGCCACTCTGTTAAGCCTTCTCTTTCCATCCCACTCCCCGTTTGCTCTTACGCCTCGTGTGTTCTGGTGTACCTGCTATGTTCATACTCTCGGTCCAATCACGGATAAGTTCGCTCCCCGAGACCGTAAGTGTATATTTCTTGGTTACTCTCGGACATAGAAAGGCTATGTGTGTTATTATCCGCCTCATGACAAAGTCATTATCTCTGCTGATGTCACCTTTCAGGAGGCTCAACCATTTTATGATCCATCATCTGACATTGCTCCTCCTTTCCCCCCACCAGTTCCTCGACCAACTGTTCCCATCACGTCTTATTTACCACCACTACTTCCCACTCCTCCTCCGGCGCATGTTCCACCTCCAACATCCAAGCCACCCCTTATTCGTGTTTACACTCGCCGTTCCCCGGTCTCTGGAGCTCTATAACAGCCTCCCTGTACCAGTGCTATCCCGCAGACTGACGATCCAACAACATCCTCTACCGCCCACCCCATGACGAATTATGTCTCTATGCATCGCCTTTCTCCATCTCTACGCAAGTTTGCTCTCTCCCTCTCCTCCATTTCTATTCCTAACTTCGTGCATGAGGCTCTTTTATATCCAGAGTGACGCGCGACCATGGACGAGAAAATGACTGCTCTTTGATCCAACCAGACTTGGGATCTGGTTCCTCCTCCTCCCGACCAATCATGTGTCAGTTGCAAGTGGGTGTTTACTATCAAGCATGCTCAGGATGAGACAATTGATAGGCTCAAAGCCCGGCTTGTGACGCGTGGGTTTACCCAACAACAAGGGCCTTACTATGAGGAAACTTTCTCTCTCGTTGCCAAGCTGAATTCCGTTCGTGTTCTGATCTCCTTGGCTGTCCATCGTCACTGGCCTCTCCACCAGTTTGATATTAAGAATGCCTTTTTGAATGACGACCTTCAAGAGACAGTCTACATGCATCAACCACCCGGGTTTGAGACCACGTGGGAGTCTTGTGCATGTCTTCTTCGGAAATCGATTTATGGTCTCAAACAGTCTCCCCGGGTTTGGTTTGACAAGTTTAGTAAGGCTGTCCGTGATGTTGGATTCAAGCGGAGCTCGACCGACTTCTCTCTTTTCACTCGACATCAATCAACTGAGACTGTCATTCTCTTGGTATATGTGGATGATATCTCGATCACTGAAGACGACACCACGGGGATGCAAAAAATCAAGCAACACTTGAACTCCGTTTTTCAAACAAAAGATTTGGGAGAATTGAGGTACTTTCTGGGGCTTGAGGTTGCAAGACAACCCGATGACCTTGTTTTGTCATAATGAAAGTATTGTCTTGATCTCCTCCACGATGTTGGCTATTCGGGGTGTAAACATGTAGAAACTCCGATTGACGTCAAGCACAAGTTATGTGCTCATGAGTCTGACTCCGATTCCCTGCTTATGAACCTTGAGTATTATCGGTGCCTTGTGGGAAAATTGATTTACCTAACTGTCACAAGACCTGATATTTCATTTGCCGTTGGAGTTGTTAGCAGATTTATGCACGCCCCTCACACTTCTCATCTTCAGGCTGTGGAACGTATCCTCGGATATTTGAAGACAACTCCTGGACAAGGATTGATATATAAATCATCTTCTTCCCCATCTCTTGTTGCATACTCAGATGCGGATTCCTTAGATGATCGCCGCTCTACTACAGGCTTCTGTACCTACTTTGGGGGAAATCTTATTACTTGGCGTAGCAAAAAGCAGTCTGTTGTTGCTAGATCATCCGCTGAAGCTGAGTATCGTGTAATGACGACGGTTCTATCTGAACTCACCTGGCTTGAGAGTTTACTTGGTGATTTGGGGGTCACTTTACCCTCACCTGCAACCTTGTTTTGCGATAGCCAGGCTGCAATTCACATCGCAAAGAATCTTGTGTTTCATGAGCGGACCAAGCATATCGAGGTTGACTGCCATTTCGTTCGTAAAAAGGTCCAATTAAAGAAGTTCGTGCTGGAGCATGTTCCTGCGTCTGGGCAGGTTGTCGACATTCTCACCAAGGCATTATCACAACAAATGTATCATCAGTTCTTATCCAAGCTTGGTACATACGACTTGTACGCTCCAGCTTGCGGGGGAGTGTTTTTGAATATTAGAAAAACATGATGTATTGACCCATTAATAAGACCCATATAGGAGTTAGTGTTTCGTCACACATTGTTTGTATAGCTTAGTTTTCTTCTTTTCTCTCCTATATATTTGTACTCATACTTGTATTTTGGTATTCAAGAAATATATACAAGATTTTCACCTTTCTCTGCAATAATCAAAGAGTTCTAATTGATCTTTTATGGAATAACGTAACCCGTTCAGGTAACGGGATACGGTCATGTCATCGTCCTCTCGGAGGTCGAGGGGTGACTGTAAGACTAGGAAGTCGTTCGTATATTCGTCCATCGATAATTTGTCCTGACATAGGTTGTGGAACCTACGATAGAGAGTCTGAACATAATCGGGTGGAACATATCGTTTTTGAAGTTGCACCTTAAACTCTACCCATGTGGTGATCGGGGACATGCCTAAATTAAATCTAGTTCGCTCTAGCTATCCCCACCAAACTAGAGCAAACCCTTTCAGTCTACGCGTAACATACTCAACCTGCTTAGCTTGTGGCAATTGCTTCCAAACCAGGAAACGATCCATCCTTTCACAACACTCTAGGCAACTCTCGGGCTCTATAACTCTATTCGCCCTTCGAAGTCACCTACATCCAGCTTGATTCTCATATCCCAATGGGGTTGGTGACGTGGTTCGTTATGTGCTTCCGGATCGGGGTGTGCGAGTTCCCGAGGCCTATGGTCGGGGTCGTTTTCGACCAACGGGACAGGTGTTCGATTGATGTGCAAGGTTGCTTCGATGTTATTAATCGAAGTGCGCAACACTTTCATGATATGTGTGACACTACCCATACCGGTGGTGAGAGTTTTGACTGTTTTCATCAAATCGCTCATGCGTCAGGCCAAATGTCCTACGCTATTCTCTAATTGATCGACTCGCTTTTCCATCGAAAAATTCAAAATATTTTTTGGTTGATAAAAATTTATTATTATTTTTTTAAAAAAAGCGCTCCCGAGCGGGAGAAAATGATTTTTTTATGAAGGAAAATATTTTTTTTATATATATTTTAAAAAAGATAAATTAAAATTTTGAATTTTTTTTTTAAAGAGAATATTCGGAAAAAATTTTAAATAATTTTTTTGAATTTTTTTTAAGTCGGATCGCGTGATTCGCGATAGGAGCAAATCACAAATACCTCTGATACCAAACTGATGTAAGCTCAAATTTAGGGTTTTGCGAAATGATTAATTTTTTATTACAGAGAATACTTTTAAGGAAGATAGAAATTTAGGGGTTTTGTTTTCAAAAAAAGAACACGAGGGTCGAGCGACCAAATCAAATTTTCGCACGGGTAATTCAACGACGTCGCTCCGAGCTTTGAGAAGTTCGTTAACTTCGCTTGAGTGGTTCTCTCACGCGTTCAATGAGTCGAACCTTCCACGGAACCCGCACGACCACAAGCCCGACCTCTGTTCATTGCCGGGAAAAGAAACGCTCGCCTTTCCTTCTTGAGCCCGGTGCAACGCTTTAATTTTTAATTGATTAATCATTTTGATTAATTATTAGGCTTCGTTTGGTTCGGTGTTTGGAGCGCACGTTTGGGGCAAACTCCGCCGCACGACGGTTAACAAAACGCCCGACAACGGCGTTTGCTGCGTTTGAGCCCGCTATGCCATATGAAACAGAGGAAAACGGCGGTATTCGAACCGCGGCCTCCCCCCTCCGTTTCGAACGGCGGCCCCTTTCCTCCTGCCGGTTGCTCCAAACACCAAACCAAATGAAGCCTAAGTAATTAATTAATTATCATGGTCCGCAAGCTTAGTGTCGCGGAGATTGCCGCCCTTCGTTCGATAGAAGAAATAATGATCTCCTGTGACGCACGCCTTCAAGACGCTGGAGCTCGTCGTCGGAACGCCATGAACACGCTCCTCCACAAACTTGATAATTTGATAGTCGTTCTTCCGCTGAAGACTTCAGCTTCTCTGCCACCACCAGTCCCTGCAGTTGTCCTACTGCAACTTCCAACGCCAGCCACAACACACCACCGCTCTCCATTGTGGTTGTCCTTTCACCACCAACTCCTGCAGGCTCCACCTCACAGTTTTCGCTATCGGCATTGCCTCCGCATCTGCGCCCACCTGCCCTGGCAGCTGCTCTGAATCCAATTCTCCAGCTGACCATCCCCAAGTCGGCATTGCCTTTGCTGATCAACGCCGCTCCTCCGCCTGGGCTACCATCGCCTCAGCCTTTCCGCAACCGCCAGGGACCCTCGTTCAGCCCGTTTATTGCCAGTTTTTATACCTCCGATAAAGCAACACGATATCGAGAGTTGTTCTGACGGGAAATTAAAGAGCCACATGATCAACCAATGCAAACCTCGTTCGAGATTGAGGACAAGCTCGATTTGAAGGACAAAAGAGATGTTATGAGCTTTATTATTATTATTATGTTATTATCTTTTATGTTGCCTTCCTATTTCGTCACATTTCAAGTACGTCCCGATTAGGCAGCCGCGGTCAAGGCTCTGTAGTATCCCCGCCACCGTCATCTCCACCTTCGTCCACTCCTCAGACAACCTTCGAGTAGGCCCTTAACAGGTTGCCTGTAGTGGAAGCACAAACTCTTATTGTGCATGTTATTATACTCCTGTGTTGAGGGGCGGTTGGGGACCGACGACCATGAGGGTTGAGGAAGGATGGACAACTTGGGGCGGTGGGGGTGGTCGTAGGTGGAGGATCCCCCACGGGAAGCCGTGGCGGTACAGGAGGAATGAATGTGGAGCGAGTCGAGGAGCTTAGTGTGGTCGGACGAAAACTCGGACGGTCTATTGGCTTGACCACCTCCATGCGGGCGGCCTCCGTAGCGTCTGTAATATCCCGGGGATGGTGAATACCTAACCGTGTGTAGATGTGGGGTTGGAAGAAGCTCATAAAGTGATCTGAAGAGCGAGGACGTGGTTGATGAGCTTGTCAAATTCATCAATATACTGATCAACCGAAGAAGTGTGGCGGAGGGAACAGAGGCTCTTGACAACATTGCCGAAGTAGCAGTGGTTGTAGCTATTGACTAAGGACAACTTGAGTTCGGGCCACGAGAGGAGCATGGTGGAGTGGCAGAGCCAACGAACCCAGTGTAAGGCGAAATCGTCCATAACAAGGAGCATCAAGGAGATCTTCTGCATGTTCAGGGTGCTCTGGATGTCAAAGAATTGCCTAGCATTGACAATCCACACATGAGGATCTGTCTCGTTGAAATGGGAACTTTGTGAGCGCACGACCCATGTGTGCGGCAAGTGCGAGGAGCGAAGGGGGCGTCATGGGGATGACCGACAACCCACTGAAAGAGAACGGTCCCTTCAAGGGAGGCAGCGGAGTGAAGTCGAAACCCAGTGTAAGACGAAACTGTCCATGCCAAGGAGCATCAAGGAGACCTCCTGCATGTCCAGGGTTCCCTGGATGTCAAAGAATTGCCCGGCCTTGACAATCAACACAAGAGGATCCGTCCCGTTGAAACGGGGAACTTCAAGGGCACACTGCGCATGCGCGCGACAACTGCGAGGAGCGAAGGGGGCGTCATGGGGATGACCGGCGCACAATTGAAAGACGGTGGCCCCTCTAAGGGAGGCGGCGGAGTGAAGTCTGAATGGGCATCGCGAGCCTCCAGGTACTGGAGGCTTGTCTGGATGGGAGCGAGGAAGTTGGCTTGATCGTCGAGGCGGTGTTCGACGGCATCAGGACGTGCGTCTATTGTGGCGCGGCTGCTCGGTCATCTCGTTCCCCGAACAGAGCCCAAGTCTCCAATTATTACTAGTTCTATAAATCATCCTTTGAAGTCGGAGTAAATAATAAAACTCACTGATATAGAAGCTTTAATGCCTCCTTCTAGTGGATATTTTTGTTTGGAAAAATCGATTAGAATTATATTGTATACATGTTATAAATGCTGATTGCAAAGAATGTGAAAAAACCAGGCATTAATGGTTTGTATGATATTATGCTGTTAGCATCAGCTCTCTTTATCCCTGAAGATGTTTGGTAGGCTTTGCTGTTGAAGCCCTGAAGGCCAAATAGCTGCTGCAGGGTTAGCCGGTTTTGCTTCTAAAAAAAAGGCGGCCCGGTGCACAAAGCATCACCGCACAACGAGGGGTTCGGAGAAGAGTCCCATCATAAGGGTGAAATATAGGCAAACCTTACCTGCATTTTTGCAAGAGGCTGCCTCTAGGACTCTAGAATGCTTTACACTGATTTGCCATCTCGGGGACGATGTTGTGCATGAAGACCTTCAGCGGCATGTCATTGGGGTCGGCGAGGCCGACCTTCCCCTTGCCGGAGGTGAAGTTGCTCGGGCTGAGGCGGTGGTGGAGCTTGTCATTAGGCGCCGCATACAGAACGTTGATCTTGTTCCTTGGATAGGGGCGTGTTGGCAAGAATGTCATCAAAGAGCTGCGCGTCAAGCTCCTTCGACTCGACAAACTGCTCCCGTTGAAAGCATCACCAAGTATACTGCCGCATTCGCTGGCAACCACCGCCGGAATAACGGGTCATGAATGAAGGCTGACAAGAAGTGTTTTGAGCTCCCTCTTAGTTCTCCTCTTTAGTTTAGGTCAAAGGGCTTTGGTGCTCCTTCCTTAAGCCCCTGCCTCTGGTATCCACGACATGACTACGTTTATTTTCTCCGCCTCTTATCACGCCTAGAGAGTCAAGGTGTGTTCCCCTCTCGGGTTGAGACCCTCAACTCTATTGGACTCAATAACCCCGACTTCGAATCTCTCATAGAGGTTCGTAGCAGCGAGCATAATTTTTAAAATTTTGTGCCGACTCAAATTTTTGCGTTCAATTCCTTCACATCCTTCTTTGTTTATCAGTGTTTGCCACTTGAGAGAAAAAATGTAGTCAAGATCACTGGAAATTTCAATTCACTTGTTTGAAAGAATTTTTGCTAAAAGGGAAGGTGGTGGTTAAAGTCTAGAAGAAGGGGAGTGGAGAAGGAGGAGAAGAAAAGCTGCAAGAGTATTTGAATGTGTTGAATAAGTCATTATAATCAACAAATTGCATAGAAAGATTTTTTATGAACTATTAAAAGGAATCATTCTAAGCATTGCTTATTTGAAGGTATTTGCATGTACTTGTTATATCTTGAATAATGACAAATCTGTTTAAAGCCAATGTTGATGAAATACTATTTCTTAAATATTTATCCACTAGCAAATCCAATATGTTATAATAAGGCTCCATTTAGTTCGGTGGTGGCGGGTTGATCCGACGGGTGGAAACGGAGAGTTCGAACCGGAGTGGGGAGGTGGCTGCTCCAAACAGAGTTTTTGGGGCGTTTCTCAAGGCGGGCGGGTGGAAATGGAGCAAACGCCGTCGGAGGTTCATTTGTTTACCCGCCTTCCGGCGGCGTTTGCCCAAAACGGAGCGGCAAAACGCCGAACCAAACAGCGCCTAAGATAATTTTATGGCTGGACGAATCTATTCATATTAGATTTGACGAGTCTAACATTCTTTGTGAAGAAAAAAAAAACCTTTTGATTTAGGCTCCATTTGGTTCGGCGGTGGCGGGTCGACCCGACCGGTGGAAACGGAGAGTTCGAACCGGAGGGGGGAGGTGGCCGCTCCAAACAAAGTTTTTGGGGCGTTTCTCAAGGTGGGCGGGTGGAAACGGAGCAAACGCCGCTGGAGGTTCATTTGTTTACCCTCCTTCCAGCGGCGTTTGCCCAAAACGGAGAGGCGAAACGCCCAAACAAATAGAGCCTTAGGCTGTGTTTGACGCAGCTTATCACAACTTATTTGCTCCGGTAAGGTTGGACAAAAATATCATTGTCATACCAAAATCTTATGCCTCAAACTAGTTTTTTTTTGTAACATTTGTCATACCAAACATACATTCTATGTCAATGACGTTTTTGTCCAATCTCACCGGAGCAAATAAGTTACGATAAGCCGAGCCAAACACAGCCTTAGAGCAGTTTGACAAACTTTCTATTGCCGCATAAGCTTTAAGTTCAAGTAACTCATTACTGCCCCTCCCCCGTTTGTGAAGAATGTTTGCAAGTCCTGTTGTTTTGACAAAGATTGATTGAAGGAGTGTCAAAGTTCTCACCGCATTAATTTTCTTTTTGGAGTTCAAGATATTTTCATTTTTTGAAAGACATCATTTTGTACTATGAAAACAAATTTTTTCTCTAATATATTGTTGGTTAGTTGCATAATTGAAAACATGGATTTTTTTATTTGCACTAATACATACATACAACAACAATAACACTCAATCCTTTATGTCACTGTAGTGGGGTGGAATATATGGATCCTTTGTATCTATTGTGCCCTATCTTTCATCGTAATCTCCCTAATACTTAAGTATATCGTGCCTTTCCTCATAGTTTCATTTCAAGTTTTTATTGGTCTGCCCCTCTCCCGTTTAACATACCTAGTGACTAAACTCTCGCAATGCCTAACAGGTGCCTCTAATGGTTTCCTTTGTACGTGTTCAAACCATCTTAGTCAAGCTTCTCACATCTTCTCTGCAATTGGCGGCATTCCCGTCTTATCCCTAATACACTCATTCTTAATTTTATCCAGTCTCTTGTGTCCACACATCCACCGAAGCATTCTCATCCTCACATCTCCCATTTTCTGCTCATGTACACAATTTACTATCCAACACTCAGAACCATATAGCATTGCTGGTCTAATTGTAGTACAACAAAACTTTTCTTTATGCTTTAATGGTACTTTACAATCACATAAGATCCGTGACACGCCTCTCTACTTCAACCAACCTGTTTGGATTTTATGTTTCACATCTTTATCAGCACATCCGTCGTTTTGAATTATTGATTCAATATACTTAAAGCACTCACTACGGAAAATATCTTGATCTCTCAACTTAATAACAAAGTTATCAGTCCTTCTTGCACTGCTAAATTTAAGCTTCATATACTACGTCTTTGTCCTGCTCAAACTAAAACCTTTCTTTTCTAAAGTGTCTCACCACGATTCAAGTTTCGCGTTTACACCCTCGCGTGTCTCATCAACCAAAACGATATCTTCCGCAAACAATAAACACCAATGTATTGCTTGTTGGATATGTCCAATGAGCTCATCAAAGATAATGATAAATAAATAATGACTTAAAGCTGAACTTTAGGCTCTGTTTGGCGTGGTGTTTTCGGAGTGGTGTGTCGCCGTTTTTGAAAATGCCGCGCCAAATGAGAATTTTGGGAACCGCGATTCGAGTCGCCCCAGCTCTGAAATCGCAAAATACCCGCGATTCTCGCCCGTGATTTTCCTTGCGACTTGACGTTGCGACCCGCATTTTCGGCGGAAAACCCTCCTCCCTTGAATGTTTCACAATTTCTAGCGACTACCTCAGCTTTAAGCTTCTTCTCGTCGGGCCTCCCTCCACCTCCGCCTCCCTCCACCTTCAAGCTTCTTCGCCGGGCCTCTATCCGTTGTCTGCTCATCACGTCGAGCCGCCTAGGTGTCGCGAGGAGGAAGTTGTGCTCGCTCTGTGAAGCCCTCGTCATGGCCAGAATAATTAGATAGGGCACCTCCATCATGTCCGTCACTTCTTCGGGATAAAAAGAGGAGGAAGTAGCCCCTTCACCAAGTACCATGGCCGACATCGAAGAAAAGTTTCTCCTCTTCCCTACAGTTAGTACAATCACTGTTCTTCTCTTCTTTGTCGATTTCCTTCGAATTGTTCTTTTCTTCCAATTTCAGACTTTTGTTTTTTCTTCTTCCAATTTCGTCATCTAAGTCAAATGACATATATTGCTTATGTTTTTTAAATTAAATAAATGATAAAATAAAATTTCAAACAACACTGTAAACGCTGTTCTTCTAAACATGTTCACAGATTCTGTCACAACTCTGCAAAAAAAAAAAAAAAACTGATTATTCCACCACTACTTCTCACTACTACTTCTTCAATCACTGTAGCCGCGCCAAACAGAGTCAATAGGATAGGGAATTCCCATGTTAATTTGTAGCAATACATATCTTAAAAAAAATATATGTATAAAAAAAATTTCATTTGTTTAGACTATACTTAATGCTAATTTACATATAATAACTTTTTCCACATTTATTTAGGGACTTTGATACTAAACATCTTCAAATTAGAAGGTTTTGACATATTGTATCTTAACTATTTAATTTTGATAATTTGCAATGCAAAAACTTTAATATTGGCACTTTGCAAAAACACAAAATTTAAAGGCCAAAAATTTAATATTTAAGTATAATAATTAATATGTAAAAACCTTGTAATGGAAGAATGCTGAGTAGTAAAGCACTTTATTTAGCAACTAAATAATAATAATAATAATAATAATAATAATTATTTGTGGACATATTAGGCTTATTAGGTTCGTATGTGGGCCGTACTCGAATCCGCCTGCCTTATTAGGTTCGTTTGGGGGTGGAACTCGAATCCGCCTGGAGTCTTCTTCTTTTCCTTTCTCGTGCAGCTCCGTATTAGGGTAAGAAAATTTCCCGATCTTCTCCGATTGATCCTTGCTTTTCGCTTTTTTTCATCGCCTCCTTCCCATTTTCCTGCCCTGCTCCTCGCCTCCTACTTTCTTCGCTCTCCCGTGGTTCCCTTCGAGTTTTAGGGTTACCGATCCGGGAAAGAGGCTTCGTCGATATCTAGGTTTTATTTTTTTCCTCTTCTTCTTCTTCTTCTGTTTATGGTTTTACCTTTGATAGTTTAATTTAGTGAAGGATACGATAAGTATTGGAACCGGCTTCGCTGAAGGAAGAAACGTCCACATACGCTGCTGCTATAGGATGAAGGGCCGCCGATCCGATTGGCGTGGAGATCCTATAAGGTACCGCTCTCGCCGCAGGAGCCCTTTGATTGGCGACAAGCGGCGGAATCTGTCGCAGAAGAGGCCCCATAGGTCCTCCGGCCGCCGGAGTGCTTCTAATGAGCGGAAGCAGGATCATCCATTAAGGCACTCTGATCATGGAAAGGATCCGGTCCAGGGACATTCACTGCCGCCTCAACACATGGCTCATCTCCGCCATGGATCGCCGCCACCAGCAGGTGACAATGGTTTCAGATTCCAGCAGAACTCCCTTCTTCCAGACCAGCCATTATCTAACCCCACCTGGAGGCTTTCACCGGCAATAAATCACAGAGAGTTTTACAGTCAGATCAGCGACGCTTTGCCATCTTCCACTCTAAGTATTGATGAGCATCACATGTTTCCACAGAAGCCGACCTATGTTCACGAAGGGTCATCTCGGCTATTCTACTCCGACCAACCAATGGTCTCTTCTACTATTTTGGATTCTGAAAGATCGAGAACCAGTGGGGATGGTGTTGCCCGGGGGATTCGGGAAAATGAGATTCATTCCTTTAATGACCGGCATAGGGCGCCATATGACGGTAGTATTGGCATGGAAATTCAGGACATCGAGACGCATCCCTATACTGGCCTCCATAGGGATCAACATGATACAGACAAAAAACAAGTATATTCCAAGGATTTGTCCTTTCCCCAAATGCCTCCATCTCACCCGAGAACTTTTCTCATTGCCCCTTCATCTAGCATATTGAAAGAAGAGTTCAAAGGGTTGCACCATGATCGAATCCCAGATGGGCTTGCTCCTGGAATCCGAAGATATCCTAATGAGCCCTTGGAGCACTATTCCATCCGTGATATTTCACAGCCAGATACATTGAGGCGTGACCTACCAGATCCGTTGAGGCGTGATCTACCCGATCCGTTGAGGCGTGAGCTACCTGATCCGTTGAGGCGTGACCTACCGGATCCATTGAGGCGTGACCTACCGGATGCATTGAGGCGTGACCTACAAGATCCATTGAGGCGTGACCTACAAGATGACTCCCTTGCCTATGATTATGATGATCTTCACCCGAGGCGCTTGGATGATCATCAACACAGGGTGCAAGAGGAACTATATAAAAGGATACCTCCTCCTCGGAGGAATGCCACTTCTTCAACTATCATGGACTATAATGAAGGCTGGATGGAGAAAGATGATTCTACCAATAGGACTTCAATGGATAGAATTTTTTTAGGCCATCGAGATTCTGTTTATCGAGATTTTACTCATGATTATCGTGATGTGGGAGCTCAACAAGAATTAGGAACCAATTCAGATAATTGGCATGGTGGTTTGCGAACTAAATCAATCAGGGATTATGAAACCGTGCTTTTTGAAGAAGATTTTACCTCTGAAAAAGAGTATTTTCCTGCATCTTACAGGGAAAAACATAGGAATAGGAGATCCTTGCTATCTGATCATGACTTAGATCAACATAGACTGGTTGTAAGTACTCACAACAGGTCGCTTGCAGATGAGTTAAGTGATTATGATGTAGAAAGGATGGATCGAAGGCAATCCTCCATCTATGGAAATGTGGATGAAAGTGATTCAGATGTGTTTGGTGAAGATGAACATTCCTACGCACCTTATAAAAGTAAGGAAATATGGTTGGCGGAAGGACCAACGGGGCTTCCTCTATCAAACTCAATGCTCTCGGAACACTCCCGATATAGAAAATTTTCTCGAACCATTTCGAGATCTGATGCTTCTATGACACGTGGTGCATCTTCTATGCATGCAAAAAATGATCATAATATCAATTTAATGAGGAGATTGAAGCGCGTCCGCTCTGAATTTCATGGTTCATCTTCCTCAAAGAGAAGACAAGATTTGTTAAGCTCCTCTAAGTATGGGAAGAGGACAATGCATGAAAGGCTTGGTGCCCAAGGTGGAGGGTCACTCAAAAGTGGTTCTCATTTTCCTAAGAATGACCCCCCAGAAAATTCAGAGGAGTTTAGACAACAAGTTCATAAAGCTTTTCTCCGCTACTCAAAACTGTTGAATGAGAGTCCACACAGTCGTAGGATATACCAAAATCAAGGAAATTCCCACAGCTTGATGTGCTGTGTATGTGGAAGGTCTGTCATCTTTACCATAATATATTTATGGTAGCATGTACTTGCTCCTTTTTTGATGCAGAATCATTTATGGCCTTCAGAAAATTTTTTATGAATGACTTCATACGCTACCATGAGGAGCTTCTTGTATTTTTCTTTGCTTGGAGAAAGCATGGAGTATCCATTGACATTTTATAAAAATCCTTCAAGGTTTGTCAGGTATGAGGGTTTAAAAGGTCGTAATTTCAGCCTTGACTTGCGGTTTCACTGAGTTCGGGTGCAGTTCAAGAAGCAGAAATTCTGAGGAACTCCAAGATAGCTTGCATGTAGTAGGAATAGTAACTTTTGAAAATGTTTTATGTATCCTGCAAATTTAGTTGGTAATGATAGCTCTTGTTGAAAATGACTCTGATTGGAGGTAATTAATGGGGTCAAAATATCCTACAAATTTGGTTGATTTTGAATGAAACTTAAGCTCTCTAGGACGGTGGGTTGCAGGGAATGACAAACATGACTTCAGGAAATATAATTGTAATGTTGGCATATGTGTCTTTTGCAAGTACATTTTGGCAGAGATTATGATTTATGACTAGCTATAGGGTGAAATGTTGCTATGTCTAAATAATTGACTTATGAACCAGTTAGGGTGGAATGTTGCTTATCTTTAGCTTTGTTAAAACTTTGAAGATACCATTGGAAGTATCAAAATTGCATATGTGATGTACTCATCACTCTGAAAGTTTAGTTCTCAGCTGAGAGTTTCCAAGTACTGGATTAGGGTTTTTAGTTCTCTTTATCTTCAGATAGAGGATCTGTGAAGTTTTCACATGGTGGGGACGATTTAGCTATATTAACGAACATGCAAGTGAATTCAATTCAACCTGAGCATAATATTCTAAAATAACTGCATTTTATCACTATTTTCCGAAGCCCTGTTCTAGTAGTTTTTGTTTTATAAATTTTGATTGATTCTTTTGTTATATGAGTATAATTACCATACTGCATCTCAGATATAAATAGTGATCTCCTGTTTAGCTTACTCTTCTGTTTTTTTATAATGCAAAGCTGGTAAGTTGAGAAGATCATTGCTGGTTGTTATTCTTTATGGTTATTCAGAAGTAATGGGTATACATGTGATGCATAGAATTTGCTTTGTATAATGTAATTAGAAATTCAATTTCTCATGCTACCTTGTTTACTTCAATTTCTTATGCTACTTTATTTAATTTAATCTCTTATGCTACCTTGTTTAAATCTGTTTCTTATGCTACCTTGTTTAAATCTGTTTCTTATGCCACCTTGTTTTGTTTGGTTACTCCTTTTCGGTTTTCATTGGTGTAAATATTGATGAAGCACATTGACTTCTACAGAAATTTTTTTATCTGCTATTTTTTTAGAGGTACTTATCAAATTACTGTCGTAGCTATTACATCTTCGTGTCTCGAGGGTAAATGCATCTTATTATTAGTTATGAACTGCATGAATTGGAGCAATAGATACTTTTTTTGTTCAAAGTTGGTTTTAAATACCAAACAAAAATGTTATCACTCTACAGAACTTGAATATTTTTCCCTGCCTTGTTGAATTAAGGTTTATCCGGTCTGACATTCTAATGGAGACTTGATGGCGATTGACGACCCACACACGTTTATTGCAGCAAGAGGCGGTGATCGGCCCCCCTTGCGACCTGTCGGTTCTCCCCCAACACCCTCCCCTCTTCTCCTTCCTTCCCTTGGGCCGGAAAACCTCTCCCCCGCCCAGAACACCTTGTCGGAGCCCTCCCTCAACTCCTCCACCCCACTTGACCCCCACTCAGCAACCGCAAGCCCCTCCCCACTCCTTCTCCTGAACCCGCACCCCCTTTTGACCCCGAACCATGTCCGATTCATTACCCCTTGCCATGTAGCCTCCAGATCTACTTAAACACTCCCCCATTCAGCCTTTCGTGGAGCCACTAGCGTACCACAATCAAGTTCCGACGCCGTTTCCCCATCCCTAAGCTAGCCACCACAAGCACGAGTAAATCTAGGTATGGATGTTGTATCTTTTCTTTGATTGCTTTGGTTTAAACTCTTTCTCTGGGATTTAATTGTCATAAGTATTTGTTTTCGTAATTTGCGGAGCGCATTCAGCGCACTTGAACGGAATTGCGGCTCAATTCGTTGGTTAATTATAATTGTTCTTTATTCTTCATGACTTGTTAAACAATTGTGCAATTGTTATTTATATGCTTTATAATTTTTAATTACTCGTTGGAAGATCTTAATTTGGGACGGTTGTCTCATGTTCACACGTGCACTGCATTTAGGATGCATTCCTATTTGGAGGAAGTTTCTGTCTACCTGCCACTGTATCATTTGGTATTAGAGTAGGTTCGAGTCACATTGCATGCTGCATAGTGGTAGGTTGTTTCGAACCCCAATGTCTGACCATACCGTCACCGACGATTGGGCCGTCAGTTAGAATTCAAACATGATGGCCGCAGAGTTTTAGCGCTTAGTCCTCGAACAATTCGCCGCCATTAAGAATGACATAGCTGAGGTCAACACTAAAGTCGACCATACAGGAGCCCTTAGAGGACCAGCCCTAGTACCATGTTATGAGGAGCCCCTGGAAGATCCACGGGACGTCCCACCTCCACCTGATCGGCAAGTTAGAGAGCCACCACGTCGGGACCCCGCTCCACGGAGATGGAACCCTGGGCCTACACATGATTATCATCGCGACCCCGCTCCGATGGGTAACCCTCGACCACCTTACATGCCATGCCTGCCACCGGCTCGACGAGGTCGTGGCCCACCTACACGACACGAGTACGATTCTGATGAGCCATATGATGATTATGTGGCGCCTCGCCGAGAGAATACCCCGTCTAAGGACGACCTCATTCGACTCCTTCAAATTGACGCGCCCTCCTTCGACGGTCACCTGAACTCGAAGGTTTTTAGTGATTGGCTCCAGGATATGGATCACTTTTTCGGCTGGTACGAAATCAACGATGAGCGGCGAGTTCGGTTCGCCAAGATGAAGCTATTGGGCCAGACGAAGATGTTTTGGATTAGCGTGGAGAGATCGTTGGAGAGAGATGGGTACTATCCTGTCACCCATTGGGCTGAAATGAAACAGCGACTGAGGGGAAAATACCTCCCCGCCTCCTATCGAGATCAGCTTCTCAACCAACTCTGTGCGTTGCGACAAGGATCAGTCTCCGTTGCCGAGTACATGACCCGATTCGACGAGTTGGTAGTATGGAGTAACATCCTGGAGGAACCCATTGCGATCGCGTACAGATTTAGAGCCGGATTGAAGGCTGAGATACGACGAGAGCTTATTCCACACCGTATGGAGACGGTCGAGCAAGTGTTCCAACTCGTACTAGAGTATGAAAACTACCCGCACCTTGCTGGACCGAGGCAGACTACACATCGATCTGACGCCCCACGTATTCCATCAGATGCTAAGGGCAAAGCTATTGTTCCGGGAGTCCCTAAACTCGGGCCAGGCCAGTGCTTTCGATGCTCGGGCAGAAGACAAATTGCTGTCCCACGAGGAACTTGCTGATTGGGAACGAGGGCGAGGCAATACTAAGTTAAACGACGCGGTGGTAGAGGAGATTACTGTTGAGGTTGAAGATGGTTGGGAGAGCGACGCTGAGAGATCTTTAGAGTTAGGAGTCATCCATCGCGTCCTGCATACCTCGCGTGCCGAGGATGATTGGTGCCACACCTCAATTTTTTACACGTATTTTCAGAGTGCAGGCGGCTCGGCAAACTCGTCATCAATAGTGACAGTTGCATCAATATCATGGCAAAGAGAGAGGTTTAGAGAGGATGCAGCTGTCTGCCGAGCCTCATCCACTTCCTTATCGCGTTCTCTGGGTGGACAAGTCGGTCATTCAAGTTACGCATAGATGTCTTGTGCCGATCCGCCTAGCATCCGTTGAGGACAAGGTCTGGTGCGACGTCATCCCGATGGACGTTGCACATGTTCTTCTGGGTCGTCCCTGATTTTACGATCGCGACGCCACGTGTGATGGCCGTTCCAACACGTGTATCTTCTTTAATAAGGGATGTGGAAACCACCCGTCACCACACATCTTCCCAAAACCCCGAGGTAATGGTAAGGCGGGACGGGGGTACATGAACACAAAGGATCGCCCGCTGCAGGCGATGTGGGACTAACCCCAACCACAGGACCGCGGGGATATTCCGCCACACAAGGGGGCCCACCGGGGTCAACACCCAGGCCTGGAACGCGATGGGGAAAGCCCAAACATGCGGTCCCACACACACGTGTCCTGCTGGCTAATATAATCTCAACACACCCCCGCAGCAGGATAACCTGCCTCTGATACCATGTGGAAACCACCCGTCACCACACATCTTCCCAAAACCCCGAGGTAATGGTAAGGGGGGACGGGGGTACATGAACACAAAAGATCGCCCGCTGCAGGCGATGTGGGACTAACCCCAACCACAGGACCACGGGGATATTCCGCCACACAAGGGGGCCCACCGGGGTCAACACCCAGACCTGGAACGCGATGGGGAAAGCCCAAACATGCGGTCTGTTGAGATTATATTAGCCAGCAGGACACGTGTGTGTGGGACCGCATGTTTGGGCTTTCCCCATCGCGTTCCAGGTCTGGGTGTTGACCCCGGTGGGCCCCCTTGTGTGGCGGAATATCCCCGCGGTCCTGTGGTTGGGGTTAGTCCCACATCGCCTGCAGCAGGCGATCCTTTGTGTTCATGTACCCCCGTCCCCCCTTACATCACCTCGGGGTTTTGGGAAGATGTGTGGTGACGGGTGGTTTCCACATGGTATCAGAGGCAGGTTGTCCTGCTGCGGGGGTGTGTTGAGATTATATTAGCCAGCAGGACACGTGTGTGTGGGACCGCATGTTTGGGCTTTCCCCATCGCGTTCCAGGTCTGGGTGTTGACCCCGGTGGGCCCCCTTGTGTGGCGGAATATCCCCGCGGTCCTGTGGTTGGGGTTAGTCCCACATCGCCTGCAGCAGGCGATCCTTTGTGTTCATGTACCCCCGCCCCCCCTTACCATCACCTCGGGGTTTTGGGAAGATGTGTGGTGACGGGTGGTTTCCACACGATCCCACACACACGTGTCCTGCTGGCTAATATAATCTCAACAAGGGACAAAAGATCACCCTCACCCCAACCCAGCCCCGGGATCCCCCCAAGGGCCAGGTCGTGTCGTCCGTTAGTGCAGGGTCAGCCAGGCCTCTGCACATCCTGAGGAAGGGTGATTTTCTGCGTGAGAGCTTAGAGTCGGGAGTTATGTTCGTGGTGGCCGCCGTCTTGGCTTCTGACTCCATCGATTTGGAGAGTGTGGATCCAAACATTTGATGCCCACTGACCGAGTTTACTGACATCATGCCCGAGGAGCTCCCAGACGAGCTCCCTCCCATGAGGGATATCCAACACACCATCAATTTAGTCCCCGGAGCATCTTTGCCCAATCTTCCTCACTATCGCTTGAACCCGACAGAGCATGCTGAGCTGAAGCGGCAGGTTGACGATCTTCTTCAAAAGAACTTTATTCGGGAGAGCTTGAGTCTGTATGTCGTTAATGCCCTTCTTACCTCGAAGAAGAATGAGAGTTGGAGCATGTGTATAGATAGTCGTGCCATCAACAAAATTACGGTGAAGTATCGTTTTCCGATTTCCCGTCTCGACGAACTCCTCGATGCGATGGCTGGTGCCCAGATCTTCACGTAGATGAACCTGCAGAGCGGGTACCATCAGATTAGGGTTCAAGAAGGTGACGAATGGAATATGACTTTCAAAACAAAAGATGGACTGTATGTGTGGTTGATTATGCCGTTCAGACTATCAAACGCGCCGAGCACATTCATGAGAGTGATGACGCTGATTCTTCCGCCCTACACAGGCAAGTTCCTATTCATTTATTTTGACGATATCCGGATTTATAGCCAAGATCGCACAGAGCACTTAGGCCACATTCGATGGATATTCGACCTCCTTCGGAAGGGGCACTTTTATATCAACCTGAAGAAGTGCTCATTCTTGACTTCATCGGTACATTTCTTAGGATATATCATCTCGCAGTCTGGTATTTCGGTTGACCCCGATAAAGCAAATCGATTCACGTGTGGCCCGTCCCGACCAATATCCACGTGGTCCGGAGCTTCCACGGACTCGCCACCTTTTTCAGGAGGTTTGTTCGAGGGTTTAGTTCGGTCATGGCCTCTATTACGAGCTGCCTCCTCAAGGGGGATTTTGCTTGGACCGCAGCAGCCACCCGAGCGTTTGAGGAAATTAAGGAGAGGCTATCGAATGCTCCTGTATTGCGCCTTCGGATTTTTCGAAGGATTTCGAGGTAGCGTGTGACGCATCTGGAGTGGGCATCAGAGGAGTACTAAGTCTGGATGGAGGGTCATCCAATTGCTTATTTCAATGAGAAACTGAATGAAGCCCGACAGAAGTACTCCAATTATGATCGAAAGTTTTACGCCGTCGTACAGGCACTCCGATACTGGCGTCACCATCTCCTACACAAGGAGATGTCCCGTATTCTGATCATCAGGCCATCGTGCGAAATAGGTGGAATTCATGCAGGAGTATCACTACGTTCTCAAGCACCGAGCTGGTGTTGAGAACAAGATGACTGATGAGTTGAGTCGTCAGGTCACCATTCTCCACACCATGAGCGCGCGAGTGGAGGGATTTGAGCGTGTTCGGTATGACTATCCCGAGTGCCTAGATTTTGACGAGATCTACTCTGCCTTATCGAGGGATCCTCCGGAGCCTCACGAGGGTTTTATCATTTCAGAGGGCTATCTATTCTACGGGTCCCGCCTCTATGTGTCACAGACTTCCCTTCGGGACTTCCTCGTCTGGGAGCTGCACGCAGGCAGGGCTGCGAGGCATTTTGGGCGTGACAAGATGATTGCGTTGGTGGACCGTTTGTTCTGGACTGACTTGAATAGAGATGTTACTCGGGTCGTTCGTCATTGTCGTGTCTGCCAGAAGACAAAGGGATCCCGACAGTCCACGAGTCTATACACTCCATTTCCTATTCTGAGCAAATATTAGCTTGGATTTTGTACTTGGCCCCCCCGTACGATGCAGAAGTTTGACTCGATTTTCGTTGTCGTGGACCGCTTCTCGAAGATGACCCACTTTATCTCATGCCACAGGACGTACGATGCCCCCCACGTGGCGGCCTTGTTTTTCAGGCAAGTATTCAAGTATCATGGGTTACTTACTTCTATTGTCTCTGATTGCGACGTCTGCTTTATGAGTTATTTTTGAAAGACATGGAAGAAGACCGGTACGACACTAAAGTTCCCCACCGCCTATCACCCACATATGGATGGACAAACAGAGGTTGTCAATCGTAGTCTTGGTACCATGTTGCGTTGCCTCGTTCGGGATAGCCCGTCCACCTGGGATTCTGTTCTGCCTGTCACATAGTTTGCATACAATTGCTCAATCAATAGGACCACCGGTCTTAGTTCATTTCATGTCTTCTTAGGTTACGAGCATAGAAAATCCGTCGACCTGGTTGACGTCCTGGTAGAGGCCCGACCTAGTGAGTCCGCCGAGTCATTCATTCAGTATATACACACACTACATGAGACAGTCCAAAGAAAGACCGCCTTTTCATGTTATAGATCAAGTTATGATTCGCCTTCGACCTGAGAGACTCCCACAGGGGGCAACAAAGAAGTTAAGTGCCCGTCGAATGGGCCCCTATACAGTTACTCGACTGTATGTGGACCCATTGTCGCCAACTACCCCTGAGCCACAGCTTGCCCAACCTCCCTGTAGCACATTGGTACCCGTCTTGCCTAGGTAGTCGCGAACGATTGAGCCCCTCTCGGAGGACCACACCACCCAGCCGACAGTCCCACCAGCACCAGTTCCATACCGAGATACATCGATTCGACAGTCGCCTATGCCCACCATAGATGCTCTACAAAACGTTGGTCACGATGTCACTACGATGGGCGGGCAGATGGTTCTGTGTTACCTGGTTCATTGGCTCGCCCTCCCGGTTTCAGAAGACACTTGCATTTCTGCTGAGTAACTCGAGAGACTCTCCCCGGACTTACACCGAGAGTACGATCGTTTTCACTCATCGGAGGTGAGTGCTTTCAAGTCGGAGGGAGTTGATGGCGATCGACGACCCACACACGTTTATTCTCACATGAGGCGGTGATCCGCGACCCATTTGAGCGATCCGAGTCCGCGGATGCGCCCAGATGGTCGCTCCGAATCATTTTACTATATTATTTTAGTTATTTTGTGTCGGTCCGATCATTATTGACCGTCCATCGGGGTGCCGCGCTTTGTTTCCCCGATATATACAAATGCTTGTGGCTGTTTTAGGGATTATGGGTTGCTCCTTTGCAGCCGGTTGGTCCAATCGTGAATCTCGACCCGTGCTCCGCTCTCCCTGGATTCCGTCTGCCACCCTACCTCTCCCAAGCCTCCGGTAAACCTCCCGCACCCCCCTCTCTGCCCCCCGCTCACTCTCCCGTCACTCTGGCAACCCGGTCTCCAGCCCCCCTGCAATCTGTTGGTTCTTCCCCAACATCTGCCTCTCTTCTCCTTTCTTCCCCCGGGCCGAAAAACCTCTCCCCCGCCCAGAACACCCCGCCGGATCCCTCCCTCAACTCCTCCACCCCACTCGACCCCCACTCAGCAACCGCAAGCCCCTCCCCACTCCTCCAGAACCCGCACCCCCCTTTGACCCCGAACCATGTCCGATCCATTACCCCTTGCCCTATAGCCTCCAGATCTACTTAAACACTCCCCCATTCAGCCTTTCGTGGAGCCACTAGCATACCACGGTCAAGTTCCGGCGCCGTTTCCCCATCCCTAAGCTAGCCGTCACATGCACGAGTAAATCTAGGTATGGATGTTGTACCTTTTAATTGATTGCTTTGGTTTAAACTCTTGCTCTGTGATTTAATTCATAATTATTTGTTTTCGTTAATTGTGGTGTAATTTGCGGAGCGCATTCAGCATACTTGAACATAATTGCGTTGCAATCGTTGGTTGATTATAATTGTTCTTTATTCTTCATGACTTGTTAAACAATCATGCAATTGGTATTTAGATGCTTTACAATTTTTAATTACTCGTTGGAAGATCTTAATTTGGGAGAATTGTCTCATGTTCACACGTGCACTGCATTTAGGCTGCATTCCCATTTAGAGGAAGTTTCTGTCCACCTACCACTGCATCAAGACTCATACATGTTCTTCTGTTATGTTTCTTGAGGTTTATATATACTTTCTTTGCTATTTTCTTATCCAATAGTTAATCATGTGTTTTGATCAATAACTGCAGTTTTTTTTGCTGCAGCTCTTCCAAGGAGTTTGCCGATATAAAGAACCTTGTAATGCACACCTACCATTCTCTCAAGGTGGGTTTAAAAACAGAACATTTAGGTTTTCACAAATCATTGTGCGTCCTTTTTGGATGGAACTGGCGTGTACCTCCGGATGCTTCGATGGCATACCAGTCTATGCCTGTTACCGAAGCAGAAGCTATACGGGAAGACCTCATTTTGTGGCCTCCACTTGTTATTATTCACAATAATTCAAGTACAGGCAGTGGTAGTAACAATGATGCAAAAGATGTTACTGTCGAAGGCCTGGAGAAGATACTCAGAGGTTTGTCTTGTACTCTGAAGAATGAATTTTATGATTAAGTATTTAACATGGCTTGGTTTTTGTTCTATAAAGTAAGCATTGTATTATTGTTTTATATATTATTTCAGACAAAATTATGATGCTTTGACTCTTCTCAAATCTTTTTGTACCACCTTATCTCTCTAATGCGATTAATTTAGTAATTAACTTGTAGTTACTGTTTTGTAGCCATAAATATGATTTGTAATTATCTCACATTTGTTTTCTCTGGCTTGTATATGGTAATTGAATTTTTAGTAGTTAATGATGTTACTGTAGGAATAGTAAAGATTTATTACTTGTGCAATGATAGTTTCTAATCACTATTTTTATGATTTTTGTTTTTTAGATTTTTTTTGTATTTAATTGTTGTTGTTGTTTGATGGCAGGTCACCTGCAGGTTGGTTATGTCTTATGCTCGAAGAAATTTTATGAATACCATAATGCATTTGATAACATAAATATGTAGAAATTTACCACCTATAGTTGCCCACTACTTTCATGAGAGCTAATTAATTATTCTCCCTTGTCAATGAACAGTTCAACTTTATCAAAAGTATTTACAAAATTTTATCAGATGTTAAGCCACATTTCTGGTTCTTGGATATTCTTATAGCACCGAGTGTATTTTGTTCTAGCATGGAATCTCAGGGGTGAAGGGAGAGCCTTGGCGTACCGGTTGAGGTGTTGCAGTGTGACCTTGAGGTCATGGGTTCAAATCCTGGAAGCAACCTCTTGCAAAAATGCCTGATAAGGTTTGCCTACATTTCACCCTTATGGTGGGACCCTTCCCCGGACCCTCGCTCTGCGGGAATGCCTTGTGCACCGGGCTGCCAACCTTATATTTAGTATATATTTTACATGACCTCAAGTCTACTCACTAGATTATATGAATAATCGTCTTAAGGAGTTCATGTACGTTGTTATGACAATCAAAATTGCTCTCTTGTTAAGTAAATGTTTTTTTTTTCTTTTATTGTTAATTATTATTAACTTACCAATTTCTTTTTTTTGTTCTCATTGTTTTCTAAAGTTAGTGCGATCCCCTAATTAAGATTTATGAACTAGATATTGGTGGTTGTGCAAAATATTTGTAAACATGTTTAGGAGGATGAGAAAATAGGTTCATAGTTGTCAGGAGAAAATGCATGACATAGTGAACATATTTATAAACTGCATGAATTGGGATGAGAAGATGTGTGACGTTCTCAGGTGGTAGCTTGTGTTTTGATGGTAAATGTTTTTTCCCTACTGGATTTTTATATTGTTAAATAACACCAGATTTGGCATGAATAGTATTTCGACTATGCCATGCATTTCCGTTTTGGTTAATAGTTGTCAGGAGTAAGATAAAAAGTGCCAGCTTTATGGGGAAAACAAAAATAGTTAGGTATATTTAGTTGCATAACAACAACACTCAAGCCTTTATCCCACTATAGTGGGGTTGGCTATATGGATCATTTGTCGCCATTGTGCCCTATCTTTTGTCATAACCTCACTAATGCCCAAGTATAACATGTCTTTCCTTATAGTTTCATTCCAAGTCTTTATTGGTCTACTCCTCTCTCGTTTAACATACCTAGTGACTTTACTCTCACAACGCCTAACAGGTGCCTCTAATGGTCTCCTTTGTACGTGTCCTGTTAGAATAACCCATGTATTGGGCCCATTGTTTAGGCCCATTAGTGCTCTTCTCTTTTAGTCCCACATCTTGTATAAGATTTATTCTCTCTCTTCCTCCTATATATTTGTATTCTCTCCTTGTATTTAGATACTCAATCAATACATACAAGTTTTGAGCTTTCTCTACATGGTATCAGAGCATAAATTGCTCTCTCGCGGTCTCCTGTGTTCTGTCCGCACCTAGCGCTCTCTCGCGGCCTGCCTCCTGCGGCCTCCTGCGGCCTGCCTCCCACGGGCTGTTGTTTTCTATCCGCTTCCCTCTGCGGCTTGCTCCTCTCAGTCCGCTTCTTTCTCCGCTCCCTCCTGTTTCTCTCTTTCTCCCGTGGTTCCACCCCCTTCCCTCCCTTCTTATAGCCTTTTCTCCTCCTCCCTCCGTGGGGCCACCTTCTCCTTTATTCTCCGCTATCCGCTGCAGCCTCCCTACTTGCTGCGGCCCGTCTTCAGTCCGCTCTCCGCTTCTGTCTTTCCGCGGACTGACTTGCTCGCGACTTGCTCCCGCTTGCCGCATCCTGCCTTCTCTATCCGCTCGAGTCTCTCTACTCGCGGTTTCTTTCTCCTCAGTTCGCTGCTGTGATCCGCCTGACCGTGCAGGCTGTTCCTCTCTCACCCGCATCTTGGTCGCGGTCTCCTCCGGCTCTTCTCTTCTCTATCCGCTTGAGTCTCTCTACTCGCAGTTTCCTTCTCCTCAGTTCGCTGCTGTGATCCGCCTGACGTGCGGGTTGTTCCTCTCTCACCCGCATCTTGGTCGCGGTCTCCTCCCGCTCTTCTCTTCTCTGTCCGCGCGGCCTGTATCTGCCCGCTGCGGACTTCTTCTCCCAGTCCGCTTCGCCTTTGGTCGCGACCTCTTCCTGCCGTTGGTGTTTTTCACATCTTGACCGGGCGGTCTCTGCTCTACTCGTGCGGGCTCTCCTCTCTTGCGGATTGTTCTTATCCGCCGGCCTCTCCCTCCCTTCTTGTGGCCTGATCCTGTCCGCTGCGGACTGCTTCCTGTCCTCTGTCCGCTGCTGTGTTCACCTCGACCGTGCAGACTCGTCCTCTTTTCTCCACGTTCTTGGTCGCGGTCTCCTGTCCTTCCCGCAGCGGCCTTGTCGAGCGGCCTCCTGCTCTTTCCGTGGCGGTCTTCCTAGGTCCTTTGGTTCTGCGGCCTGTCTCTATGGCTTCTTCCGGTAACTCTACGAGCTCAGCGGCCAGTCCGCCTCTTGTCCGCCCGACCTGTCCGCCAGACCGCCCGGTTTGCTCTGCTGAAGTCCGTGACGAGCTCCGGATCACTACTATCTCTCTTTCTGGCAAGAAAAACTTTGTTCCTTGGGTACACTCAGTTCGACGAGTTCTTCAGGCTAAGGGTCTTCTACCTCACCTTACTCAGCCACCTCCGTCTCCTCTTACGGATTATTGGCTCCGCAATGATGGACACGTTCAGACTTGGATCCTGAATTCCTTGGATGGTGAGCTTTATCAAATGGCTATGTACCACGACACCGCCAAGGCTATGTGGGATGAGCTACATTCCTTGTACTCAGGCCGCGA
Source organism: Platanthera guangdongensis (assembly GCA_039583875.1). Lineage (NCBI taxonomy): Eukaryota > Viridiplantae > Streptophyta > Magnoliopsida > Asparagales > Orchidaceae > Platanthera > Platanthera guangdongensis. The sequence continues at coordinate 3,259,137 of CM077153.1, read as the reverse complement.
CTGTCTTCAACATCTTTATGACATCCTCACTGACCTCTTTGCTCTCGACACTGACGGCGCTTCGGATATGACCTCGTTTGTCGCTCGGGCTAAAACTCTTGCTGAAGCCTGGATCCAGCATCAGCCGCCCACCACTGATCATACAGCTCAGCGCGCTCAGAAGGAAGCCGCTTGCATTGCCATCATCATGGCCCGACTTCCATCTCATCTTCAGAGTCTTCGTGCTCAAGTCCTGGCTGCTCCCACCACACCATCTTTCTCTGATGTATGCTCAATGATTCTCCGCGTCTCCCCTCCTCCAGATCCTCCTGCTCCTCCCCCGACTCTTCTTCAGCAAGCCCCTCCGCTCTTACCATCCCCTACCCCTTCTGCTCGAGGGGGACGTTCGGGCTCGCGGGGCCGTGGCCGTCGTGGCCGGGGACGGCCAAAATGCTCTTTCTGTGGGAAAGATGGTCATTTTGAGGCGACTTGCTGCAAGAAAATTGGTTATCCCCCTCGTCCGACGGCTTCTGTTGTTACTGACGCCAGTCCTCTTAATCTTGAGACCGTCCGTCTTCAGCTCCAGCATCTCCAAGGCCTGCTCAACCCCCCATCAGCCTCTGTCTCCTTCGTCTCCAACACAGGTACTGCTTGTCTCTCCACCAGCCTGGGATGGATTGTGGACTCTGGTGCCACTCATCACATTACTTCGCGACGACCTGCCAAGTACTCGGATTCTCCTTATCCGAAGTCTATCATTGTGACCAATGGGGCGCTGGTTCCTGTATCCGGCTCAGCCGATCTTTCTCTCAACCAGTCCATCCCTCTTCACTCGGCTCTTCATGTTCCGAGTTCACCCTTTAATTTACTATCTGTTTGTCGTCTTACAAGTGATCTGGATTGTTCCGTTATATTCACTTCTTCTTCCTTTGTTATACAGGATCGGCGGACGCAGACTACCATTGGTAAATGCCAGCTGCGGAACGAGCTCTACCTTCTCGATGAATCTCCCACCATTCTCTCTTTCGTCTCCTCCACTGCATGACATCGCCGACTTGGACATGCCCCTCTACCGGTCCTCCAGCGGGCTCTTCCAGATATTCCTTTTTCTACTTTTCAGTGTGACTCCTGTATCCTCGACAAACATGCGCGTTCTTCTTTTCCTTCGCATTGTACTCGGAGTACATCTCCCTTTGATTTAGTTCATTCTGATGTATGAGGTACATTTCGGATCCCCAGTATCTGTGGTTTTCGCTATTTTATCACATTTATTGATGATCACTCTCGCACTACGTGACTCTATTTACTCCGTGAACGCTCCGAGCTTCCCCAGGTTTTTCGGGCATTTGTCCTCCCCGTACGCAATTCCACACCACACTTAAAATCCTTCGTACTGACAATGCTCGTGAGTACACCGGCCACGACTTTACCACTGTGTGTTCTGAATACGGAATTCTCCACCAAACCTCCTGTGCTTACACACCCCAGCAAAATGAGGTTGCCGAACGAAAGAACCGCCACTTATTCGATGTCGTCCGTTCCCTCATGCTTCAAATGCATGTTCCCAAGGTATACTGGAACTTTGTGGTTTCGACTGCCTGCTTTTTCATCAACCGCCTCCCTTCCTCTGTCCTCAATTATGCTACTCCGTTTAGCATATTGTTTCCCTCCACTCCGGCTTTTCCTCTCCCGCCTCGCATCTTCGGCAGCACCTGCTACGTCCACCGCCTCGGGCGCTCCTCGGATAAATTGGATCCCAGGGCGGTGAAACACATCTTTGTCGGCTATTCACGCACCTAGAAGGGCTATGTCTGTTACTCGCCCGCTACTCGCAAGATCTCCGTTTCTGCCGACGTTACCTTCCGGGAGGAACAACCGTTTTTTCCTGCTTCTTTACCCGCTGATATACCACCGACTCCTCTATCGCCATCTCTACCACGCCCCGCTATTCCCGCTACTACCCCACCTTCGCCAGTTTCCCCTGCCCCCGCTCCTGCTACTGCCAAACCACCCGTTATCCGTGTCTACACTCGTCGCCCTCCCGGTTTCGTTGCCCCTCTGCAGCCGATAAATTCCACAGATACTTCGCGCCCTGCTGATCAGGTAACACCTTCCACTGCCCATCCTCTGACCGCCTACGTCTCTCTTCATCGCCTCTCTCCCCTTCTGCACACATTTGCTACTTCTCTCTCTTCGATTGTTGTTCCTAACTCTGTGCAGGAGGTGCTTCAACATCCCGGCTGGCGGGCAGTCATGAAAGAGGAAATGTCTGCTCTCTGGGCTAACCAAACCTGGTCCGTCGTCCCCCTTCCTCCGGGTCAGAAACCAGTTGGGTGCAAGTGGGTCTTTGTCATCAAACATGCTGCTGATGGGATGATTGGCCGTCTGAAGGCTCGTCTTGTGGCTCGCGGCTTCACCCAGCAACAGGGGCTCGACTATGAGGAAACTTTCTCTTCGGTCGCCAAGCTCAATACCGTTCGCGTCCTCATCTCTGTCGCTGTTCATCGCCAGTGGCCCCTATTTCAACTGGATATCAAGAATGCCTTCTTAAATGGGGATCTCCAAGAGACGGTCTACATGCAACAACTGCCCGGGTTTGAGACCATGAGGGAGTCTCAGGTCTGCCGCCTTCTAAAGGCTCAGTATGGTCTCAAACAATCTCCACGAGCCTGGTTTGAAAAATTCAGTAAGGTCCTTCGTGATATCGGTTTTACTCGCAGCTCGGCCAATTTCTCGCTGTTTACTCATCACTGACCAACAGGGACGGTCCTTCTGTTAGTATATGTTGACGACATCATCATTACAGGAGATGACTCACAAGGGATACATGCCTTCAAAGTGCATCTAAACTCGGTTTTCCAGACAAAGGACCTGGGCCCTCTACGATAGTTTTTGGGTCTTGAGGTTGCCAGGCGACCAGACAGGCTTATTCTATCTCAACAGAAGTACTGTCTTGACCTTCTTCATGATGCTGATCTTTCAGGGTGTAAGCCAAGTGATACCCTTATGGAGGTAAACCACAAGTTATGTGCTCAGGCATCTGACTCGGATCTACTTCTCCAGAATCCTGAATATTATCGACGACTCGTTGGAAAATTGATCTATCTCACGGTTACCAGACCAGATATTTCCTTTGCCATTGGTCTTGTCAGTCGATACATGCACTCTCCTTGAAAATCTCATCTTCAGGCTGTTGAACGCATTCTCAGATACCTAAAAACAGCCCATGGTCAAGGACTTGTTTTCCGGACTTCTTCGTTAGCTCCAACTTTGGTGGCATACTCTGATGCTGATTATGCCGGCTCTCTTGATGACCGACGATCTACTAGTGGTTTTTGCACATACTTTGGAGGCCATCTGGTTACATGGCGAAGCAAGAAACAAACGGTCGTTGCTCGATCATCAGCTGAGGCAGAGTATCAGGCAATGACATCTGTTGTATCGGAACTGACGTGGCTTGAAAGTCTTCTCACTGATCTGGGAGTAAAATTACCTTCTTCGGCTCTTCTCCTTTGTGATAGCCAAGCGGCTATACATATCGCCTAGAACCCAGTTTTCCACGAAAGAACGAAGCACATTGAAGTCGATTGCCACTTCATTCGAGAAAAAGTTCAAATGAAGAAGCTCGATCTAAAGCATGTTCCAGGGACGAAACAAGTTGCGGATGTCCTCACAAATGCTCTTCCCAAGGCATTCTTCTATCAATGTTTGTCCAAGCTTGGTGCATATAATTTGTACGCTCCAGCTTGCGGGGGAGTGTTAGAATAACCCATGTATTGGGCCCATTGTTTAGGCCCATTAGTGCTCTTCTCTTTTAGTCCTACATCTTGTATAGGAATTATTCTCTCTCTCTCTTCCTCCTATATATTTGTATTCTCTCCTTGTATTTAGATACTCAATCAATACATACAAGTTTTGAGCTTTCTCTACATGTCCAAACCATCTTAGTCGAGCTTCTCACATCTTCTCTGCAATTGCTGCTACTCCGGTCTTATCTCTGATACAGTCATTCCGAATTTTATCCAGTCTCGCGTGTCCACACATCCACCTAAGCGTTCTCATCTCCGCAACTCCCATTTTTTGCTCATGTCCACAATTCACTGCCCAACACTCAGAACCATAGAGCATCACTGGTTTAATTGCAGTACGGTAAAACTTGCCCTTAAGTTTTAATGGTACTTTACGATCACATTAGATCCCTGACGTGCATCTCCACTTCAACCAACCCGCTTGGATTCTGTCACATCTTTATCAATACCTCCGTCTTTTTGAACTATTGATCCAAGATATTTAAAACACACTACGGGAAATATCTTGATCACCGAATTTAATAATGAAGTCATCTGTCCTTCTTGCACTGCTAAATTTAAGCTCCATATACTCGGTCTTTGTCCGGGTCAACCTAAAACCTTTCTTTTCTAAAGTGTCTCGCCAAGATTCAAGTTTTGCGTTTACACCCTCGCGCATCTCATCGACCAAACCGATATCATCCGCAAACAATAAACACCAAGGTATTGCTTGTTGGATGTCTGGTGAGCTCATCTAAGATAAGGGTAAGGAGATAATAGCTTAAAGCTGAACCTTCATGTAAGCCAACAGTGACAGGCGTATTTAGTTACATATGCGGAGAAAATTTGATTCCCATGTCGAAGTGTCTGTAGGAATAACATGGTTGTACTGTCTGACTGAAGATTGAAGTTCTCTTAATTGAATTACTTTTTGGGCCTCAGACCATAATAGGACGAACAGAACTGCTATTCCAGGCCGGATTCGAATAGATTTTTAGTAGTGGATCACAATATCAAGAAGTACATGCACATACATACATTTTATGCGTGCATACATCTTGTGATATACACTTCCAAGATTCTAGATAAATTTCTCTTTTTTTTTCTCTCCTCTTTTTGTATGAATTCTACCAGTAGTTTTCTTCAAGCACTTTCATATATCTTTCTCAATTTTGTCTCTTTTCTGTTGAGTTTTTGTATCAGTTCAGATGATATGTTTGAATCCAATTTCATTGTTGATTGGTTTTTATTTTTGATTGGTATGCTTAATTTTTTTAATGATATTTATTCTATTGTAATTTATTAGTCATCTATGTTAGTGCATGTCTATAGCTGAATGACAAAGGTAAGTGTTGACAACCAATTGGAAGACTAATGTCATAACTGAAATGAATTCAAAATTCAACTTTAATTAGTTCCATGAGCTTGAGATATTCCCCAAAACCGTTGGTGCAATGTATGCTTGGACCTTTTAGGTCCAATATTAGTCTTAATTGGTTACTTCTCATCCGGGGAATTAAAATAGGAAGAAAAAAGTTATTGGATTGTGACTATTCTCTTGCTAAGCACCAAGTCAAATTGAGATATTAAAGTTTACTGATGGTTATAAGTTATTATGTTGGAAATATTAATAAAATGAATGTGGTTGGGATTGTCATGGATAAAGAGGTAGCATGGAATCTTATTGATCTGAATATGTTTAGTGACATGATACCTGTTATTAAGGTAATTATTTAAGATCATATTAAATAAATTTTGGAAACGGATGAGTGTGCTACTACAAAAATACCTAAGGAAGAAAGCGGTAACCATTGGATGTCATAAATGGGCATAGAGCTACGATGTGGATCCATGGTGGACGCAAAATAAGAGATCTGGACAGAGTGGGTGTAGCAATAATTGATTCTGCTAAACCTTTTGTCCGGCAATAAATAAACACTATTTTTAAGAGTGAGAAGACCTTTGCCTACAATGTGGAGCCATAAATTCACAACTATATATTTTTTAAATTTAGAATCGATACAAAAGTTATTGACATAGTGACGTAGGGTAGGCCGTGTGACTAGAGTGTGCTGACACTAATATGAACCTACGTGATTCTGATGCAAGATGAACTTAAATAAATGCAATTTAAATGTCGTGTAAATGAATTGTAAATTTTTTTTTAACCCGGAAATTTAATTTTGCAGCGATGTTTTATAATCAAGGCAAATTAACCCAAGTTGATTAATACTTTTTTGGTCCACGAACAAATCACGCTAACTTTCGCACAAAGTGCTATTTACCACAACTTCCACGATTAAGCTTTATAGAACAAAGACAATAATGAACAAATACACTAAGAAATCAAAATACCCAAACAAATATGAAATGTTCTCCCATACTTAATAAAAAAGAAAAAGCACAATATAATTATACTCACGATGCAAAGAAGATCCGGCAACGGCGGCAGGCGTGGCTCCACCAGATGATGAATATGGTTGTGTCAGATTTAAAAAATGGGGAAGATATGGTTGTTGTTGAACTTAGGATAGGGAGGAGTGGCTGTTGTTGACATGGACTGTGGTTCCACGATAAAAAAATGAGAGGACTGCTGCAGGTGGTTACATGACAGAAAATGGGAGGAAGGAGTACAGTGGATGGGAGGGTGTCCATGACAGATAAATGAGAGGTGGTTCCCCTGACTTGCGGTTATGGCTAGTGTCTCCACGAATGATAATGGAACTGGAAAAAGGGGTGAATGCATGCAGGTAGGATGAGAGGAAGATGCGACTGGAGGACAGAATTGTTGTTACGGTTTGCAGGAGAAGACCCTTGGTGGGCGGTTGTGACAGGAAGGAGATGAGCAAGGGGGTCGACAATTCAGATTGGAGCAGAACGAAGGGATTTGCGGTTTCGATGCGGCTGGTGGCTCAAGGCGGCGAGGCGTGGAGGACTTGAAGGAGAGATGAAATTCAGAGGCTAACGGTGAGAGAATGACGTGCTTTCTGTTTGTCGTGAGGAAGAAGACCTTGAACAGTGCGGTTCGTGGAATTCCAGTCGCTGGAAAGATTAAATTAGCGGTTATGAGAGGGGAACGTGGGGTATGGAAGCATTTCACAGGAACAGTGATGAAAAAGGGAAAAAGAACTGAAAAAGGAACCAGGAAGTCACACCCCGGGGTCTCGCGGCGTTGCACTCCGGGGTCTCGCGGCGTCGCTCCACGGGGTCTTGCGGGTCGCACCACGGTAGGATTGCTCGTCTAGATTCTCTCACAATACGAGCAATGAGTCTAAACTGCAGCACCCACACCTATTTATAACAAGAGGGGGCGGTTGGGCACCAGGCGTGAATGACTATGATTGACTGTTAACACCAAAAAAACAAAAAAATAATAGCGCGATGAGTTGGACGCGCTTGCGGTCTCGGATCGCCGATCTGATCATCAGCCCCTGCACGAATATACAAAAGTGGGCCCTACCGACTGGTGACCCGTAGTATGATGACGATCTTCATCACAAAGTTATAGGGTGATTCCAGGAGAGAGTTTGACCGCCCCATTTATAGTAATAATATGAAAGTAAATTTTAAGAACATTGAAAATAATTATATTCCACATAGTTGTAGAACATTGAAAATGCCAAGTAGCAGTCTATCATGATTCATGACTTGGTTACAAATTGTAAGAAAATTGCGCAATCAAGATGTTTGTATTGATTCCGCTGGATGACACTTACAAATTACTTCAAGAAGCACTTGAACAAGAAATCCACCCTCAGTTTACCCATATTTTTTGGCAATTACAATGCTCGTCAAGTAGGTCTCGAATAAGTGGTGGTTGCTCTGTAGCAAGCTTGAATAGGCTTTGTTCCATGGCCTTGCTTTGTTGCAAATTGTAGGAAAATTGTGCACTATTAAGAAGTTTGTACCAATTCCACTGGTTGACACTTTCAAAGTGCCTTGAGTCACACCGGAACATGACATTCGCACTCACGGTTTGTCCATCTGTTTACTTATGAAAGCTTGTGGAGAAGCTCAATTCCATTCCAAATAGTTTGAAATGCTCTTATAGCTTTTTCGTGAAGAGAGGGTCTCAATTACTTTTAATATTTCATGGAGGTCCTCATTACTTAATCCATGTTCTTAAAAAAGAACCTTGTCGCATCTTAAGTCGTGCAGTTCTTAGGGCGGGGTATGATCATCGGCGCGTGAAAATTGCGCTGGAATTGGTTTTCACGTCAAAAGCCACGCATTTTCCTTTTAACCTAAAATGAAAACCATGAAAACTTGTCGCTCCACACAGGTTTTCCGTGGTTTTGCTGCCCATATCACGATCCCGACCCATCCTGCGACGCCTCCGGCTGTTGGTGTGTCGGAAAGCTCCCATCTCCTTCATTCTCCTTCATTTTTCCGGATTGACGGGCGAAATACACTCCCCAACTTGCCGTGGACGGCCCCGCCAGTTCCACTGCATTTCTCGTGCTCTCGTGGAGATGGACGCCATGGATGGTATATAAATGAGGCTGATGTGAAGGGTATCAAGGGGTTCCTCAAACCCTTTCTTTTCGATCGTTTTGGAGGCAGAATGCGGTATCTTGTGGCCCTCAGTAACTCTTTTTAATCTGCTTCTCTCTCTCGCTTGAATGCGAAGACTGTTATGAATTCTAGCAGAGGGGGATTCATTGTATATACTTGTGCTCGATTGAAATCACTGTAGATTGTGGTTCAGGCGTAGAAAGGATCACAAAAGAATCTCCCGTCGAGACATTTTAATGAGGTAATAAGCACTAGATTATGGCATGCGAAAGTCTTTTAATTTGTATAAGAGCACCCAAATTTTTGTTCATAGTATACTTCACAGCATATTGTCAATAAGAGAGTACATAGCATATTGTCAATAAGAGAGTACATAGCATATTGTCAATAAGAGAGTACATAGCATATTGTCAATAAGAGAGTACATAGCATATTGTCAATAAGAGAGTACATAGCATATTGTCAATAAGAGAGTACATAGCATATTGTCAATAAGAGAGTACATAGCATATTGTCAATAACAGAGTACATAGCATATTGTCAATAAGAGAGTACATAGCATATTGTCAATAAGAGAGTACATAGCATATTGTCAATAAGAGAGTACATAGCATGTTGTCAATAAGTGAGTACATAGCATATTGTCAATACGAGAGTACAATCATATTGGAGAGCACCTTCTATAATATTTCATCAACATTTCGTAGATCTAAATAATATATATTCAAGCAATTTTGGAAATATAAACACAATTTTGATGATGTGCAACTTGAAGAAAAGTACAAATACTAGTGTGTGATTGTTATTACTATTTTGATTAACTGTTTTGTTTTTAAAAATTCTAAATTATCAAAATATCAATTCCAGAAAGCCAATTTCTTTGCTTAGACGAACAACTTTTAGCTATCAATTTCAATTTTGTTTACTGAATTCCATCTTGCAGCCGAACAACAGAATTGGTTTTCTGCAGATATTGGTTTTCTGACCAAATTCAATTCCAGAAAACCAATACCTGCTCGCCGAACGGATCGAAATAGATTTTAGAATAACCGATAATGAAGTTCAAGGTTAACCTAGTTCCTTCGACAGTCCGGAACTGGTTCAAGTAGTCTAGATGATTGCTTGTTTCCCACCTTATTTTGTTGGCACACAGACAAATTTTAGCATAAAGTTCAATGTTACTGTCACAAGACGGGCCTATGTGAAAATATGACGGTGCCGACACGCTAATGCAAATCTATGTGGATGTGCAAAATTAATGCGAACATGCTGAACATAAACGAGACATGCATGTTTTTTTAATATTAGCCGAAGTCCGGTACTATCAAAATATAATTATGTTAGGCATGATCTACACAAAGTAAATTTTGAATTTTCACGACACAAGCAAATAATCACGTTCGTTCTCACAAGTGGTGCTTTCAAATACAAATTTCGCAAATAAATTTTATAGAGCCAAGAGAAATGAAACAATAGCACATTCAAGGTTTGATTTTCCCTAACAAATAATATATATCATCGAAACATTTAATACAAAATAACATAACACATTAAATTAATACTCACAAGGCAGGAGGAATCCGGTGGCGGTGGTGGAGGGCGTCGCTCGACGAGATGAAGGCTCTGCCTTAGAGAAAGGTGAAGGAACACTAGATCCAAAGGAGACAGACAACTGGTGGCTGGATAGGCGGGAAAAGGCTTCTGGTTGCTGGATTTGAAGAGGAATGTTGCTGGTGGAGTTTCTGAAGGGGAGGGAATGCTGGTTGGTGGTAACTGGCGGCAGTTTAAGGGTGGTTCCAGGATAGAGAGAATGAGGGAGCTTGAAATACTGTGACTGGAGGAAGGAAAATAGTAGAGGATGGTTTGCGATTTACTGTAGAGGGGAGATGAAGTGTGGGCAGATTAGAGCTGGTGTTTCTCGATTGTGAACAAGGGTTGTGTGGGTGGAGGCAGTTCTGGGAGGGTGGATGGTCCAACAGTTCATGGCGACAGGTAGTGTTCAGGAAACTTTGTGCTTTTCGTCGTTGGGAAGGAAATGAGCAGGAGGAATGACGACTCAAGAAAATGGTGTTGAAGCTACAGGGGATATCGACAAAAGTGAGAGGGAGGAGGGATCTGCGGCTTACAGGTGAAGTCGTGCGACAACGTAGCGGTTACAAATGCTTGGAGGCAAGGAAGATGAGCAGTGGTTGCGACCGAGATCGTGCAAATGGGGATGAATAATGCTCGACGGCCAGCTATGAGTGAAGGAAGAACGCGACTTGCGGTTGGAGGAGGGCTGCTGCGGCTTTCTGTCAAGGAAGGAGATGAACAGTTGCTTTTGCGGTTTTTCCCTTTCGTTGGATGAAGAGGTCGTGAGATTATAGGGAGGTTTTACAGGAACAGAAAAATGAAATAATAATTTCTGGGAACATGGCCGGGACGTCGCACCTGGATTTCACGTTGTCGCACCTCGAGGATTGCCAGATCTGGAATCTCTCACAAAACTCAGCAATCAACCAAAAAACTGAACATCAGCCCCTATTTATAACGAGTGGGCTGTCAGACATCTAGCTTGAACGACTATGATTGTTCGTTACGCCCAATGCCCTAAAACAAAACAATACAACTAAAAAAACAAATATATAATGAAAAATGACGCTTTTGACGCGCTCGCGGTCTCGGATCGCTGATTCGATAAATGCATCCCCGATAAATATGCAAAAACGGATCCCACCGAGGGGGTCAAGGGTGACCCGATCTCCTCCAGCGATCACGAATACGCGGCTGACAGTTACCCTTCATATCTGTCCAAAAAATGTTACTTCCAACATTGCCATCATGCACTTTTAGCCCGGATTCCCCCCACATTTGGCATTGCGGCATTCTTTTATTAAGCTCCTCCCAAAGTTCCCCACTGGTAACTCATAGATTTTTCTTTTGGTGTGGATATTCATCCCCATCTGTCCTTTTATGTGGATTCGTCCTCATCTGTCCTTTGACGTGGTTTCGTCGTGGTCCTTTTTTCTGGACTTGTCATCGTGCTTGGATGAGGTGTAAATGTTAGTTGGGCATAGGTTTCGTCAGCCTTCAAAATAGTAGCAGCTACTATAAAAACAATTTAGTCTAAAAATGAATCCTATCACTAACCACGACGGCTTCTAGTGAATCCTATGGATTTCCTCCTGATACCTCCCTGTTTCTTCCATCTGTCTTTTTCATTAATTTTCTCCACGTTTATCATTTCTTTATTTACTAGACGTTCTTAGTTGTTAACTAGTTCAATTGCTGCTGAATTTATATATATATATATATATATAATTATCCAAACTTTCCTTGTAAATTAGCATAATTAGTGAGAGCACCTCTCTTATTTTTGAAATTACAAAAAACTCCATATAACTTTTCATTTCATTACAAAAAATCTCCTGGTCTTTTCATTTCATTGCATCCATGAAGAAAAATTCCCTCCTGGACACTGTACACTGAGGGGGGTGTTTTTGTGCATGGATGTTATGAAATTAAAACTTCAGGGGAGGTTTTTGTAATGAAATGGAAACTTTAGAGGATGTTTTTGTAATTTCGAAAATAAGAGGAATGCTGTCAGTAATTTTGCAAAGGTAGAGGGGAGGTCCTGTTAAATGGTCCTATATATATATATATAAGGCAAGAATTAAGTCATCAGGAATTATCTTACCACCATCTGCTGGTCTTTCTGTTTCACCTACCACTGTTGCAGGTTCGATTTTGGTTGCTTTGTCGGGCTGAAATTTTGTGGCCTGACTGTTTTTTGTATGTTTGATTTGAATTTAGTTGGGCAAAATTAGTTGTGCGAACGTGTTGATGGCTGTTATAAGCGGAATGGCTTTTTTGTGCTCTTATCCTACTAGTGCCCTATAAATTGGTATGGGAGATAATTGATACTTGTTTGCTTTTTCTCTAGCATGAATTCCTCTATTATTTCCTCTTAGTTTCTTGTTTTTCAGTGACTTTTTCATAAGTTCCTTTATTTCCTTGTGTTCTTGTTTGCCACCCGATTTAGGAAGAACGACAACAGTGGCATCATAGAAACGATCTTATAAAAAATTACATGCTATATAGCTTGTAATTTATAGCTCAGATTCACAATGACATTAAGCTTGCGTAAAAATGTTATCACAGTGCGTACAAGCACATCTAGTATTTTACATAAGAATGATATCAAAGGATATAGGAGTGCATCTAGGTCGCATCAATTTGGTATCTGAGCATCTTAGACGCGGTTACAGTGAATCTCAGCTATCTAAGGGCCTCTACTTGTTTGGGCGGGGTGAGAACAAGGGCTGTGATTATGGTGGCGTGAGAGAGGATGGGAGGGGGCCGCTGTATCAAATGATAAAACTGAGTTTTTTGAGCAATACCAGTGGAAATCAGAGGTTTACCAAACGATTTAAGTGTGTGATGTTATGCAAGCGCATCTAAGATTTTACATAAGAATGATGTCAAAGGATATAGGAGCGCATCTAAGATTTTACATAAGAATGATGTCAAAGGATATAGGAGCGCATCTAGGTTGCATCAATTTGGTACCAAAGCATCTCAGATGGTTACAGTGATTCTTAGCTATCTAAGGGTCTTTGCTTGTTTGGGTGGGGTGAAAATGAGATCTTGTGAAATGATAAAAAACATGGTTGTAAGGATTGAGATGCTAGATGAGATCGTTTTGAGGTAGGATCGGATCTGATAGTAGGGTTGGAACGAGGACCGCTTTACAAAATCAGGATCGATTTACAAAATCAGTATCGATTTACAAAATCTGGATCGTAGGATCCTGACAACCTTGATAAAAATGAGTTTTTTGAGCAATGACAGCGGAAATGTTCAAACAAACAGAACCTAAATTGCCGGCCAGCCATTCTCATCCTACCGCAGAACACAAAATGGTGTCCCAAGCATTCCGGCCATGGATGATTTAAATATTATTTGATCACTGAGCAGGTGTTGGCAAGCAACACACATATATCATTAAGATGTTGCCATCTCGTTCAAATTTTATATTCTGATATTATATGCAAATTCTGTTTTGTTTTCAGATATGGGCTTTGGCCCAGGAATGACTGGGGCATGCCTCGGGAAGCTTACAAACAAGGGCATTTTCGCCGTGAAGTTTATGCCCACATTTTCCGGCTTACAGGAAGCACAAAGACTCCACAACCATTTTTCCGCCAAAAAGCGTGGGAAGCAGGAGTTCCGTTCAAACGGAAAACGGAATCCGGATGACGGAGAAATCCCGTCCGTGGATTCGGATGCGACGTTGTACGGGTACATGGCCGTCGCAGAAGACTTGGACAAACTCAGCGAGGGCACGAAGAAGAGGTGCCTTGTCAAAAGCAGGAAGGATATTCAAGCCATTGTAGATGCCCCGCTCAATACTGCCGACTAAGCTGCTGCTATAATAGTTGTTCTGAGTATATATATATATATATATATATATATATATATATATATATTATATCTGCTGAGAAAAAAAAACGTAAATTTAGTTTTTGTGGGTTGGAATTATTTCCTGTCCGCCCATCCCGGGTTAAAATTTTCATCCGTTTGATGCTTTGGAAGACTCCAAGATTTCTCGATAGTTTTTGCGTTAGCTGGTCCGACGTGATGTTATTTTTGCGCATTGCATGATTATGCGAAATGCGAAACATAATTTTGTGATGGTATAGAAAACTTGGAATATATGTGTGTGTTCATGTATGGATATATTTGTAGAACATTTTCTTTCAACAAGCAATTGGTTCCGAAAGGGTATTGAAACTAGCTATAGAAAACTTTGCTTGGGCTTTAAAAAGAGGTGTGTGTGTGTGTGAATGACTGCTGTTGTCTTGGTAAAACAGCAGTGTTTCAGAAGCAAGTGTTGAAATAATTTCTAAATAAAGTTGGATTTTCATGACGTTTTATTTCATGCCGTTTACCTTTTTACTACATAAATTTTTTATACCAAAAGCTACATAAATTATTAATTATACTTTGTTTAGAAAGTCCGCCAAATAGAAACTTTTAAAAGACCCTGCAAGGATCATAGAAAAATGGGCCATTAAAGGCCCATTAGGGGTACACGAAGGAAAGTACATGTAAAGGCCATAACAGGCTGGTCCAATGGAGGGTCATATATAGGCCCAAATGAGGTCCTTATAAAGGTCTGATAGAGGTCCAACAGAGGTCCGTATAAAGTCCCAATGAGGCCCATATAAAGGCCCAATGGAGGCCCATATAAAGGCCCAATGGAGGCCCATATAAACCTTATTTGGGGTCTTCCTGCATTTAAATGTGCTGATTGCCGTATGTTCTCTGCGGTCCCCTAAACCCTAATGTTTAAAAGTTTCAATTCACAAAATTATTATCTTCGGTCTTCTTTGCATCTACATACACTAATTCATATATCCTATACAAAATGAATAAAAGGCAATTATGAATTAATCCTCCCAATTATAAGTTCTAATTTATCAATGGAGTTCTAATATGAATAAGTTGAATAAATTATTTTCTATTTTTTAAAAATTATAACTTTATATTAATATATAAGATCTTTGAGATCCAATCAATTCGAGTTATTACAAGAGAATATACATTAAAAATTTTAAAAGTACCTTTTACTTTATTACTCTGAAATTTCAAAATTTAGAGGGAAAGCTTTGACCCTACAATAAAATGCATATAATTTCTAAGCAGCAGTGCAAAACAACAGAAACTAAAATGCTGCACAATTTCTAATTATAGGAACCATTTACTTTATTTGAAAACCAATTTATTACAGACAGATCGCCAACAGAAATTTAAAATAAATATTTTTAGTTTGCTAACATTCATAAGAGATTTGTTTATAATAACAATACTCTAAAATAAATTAAATAATAAAACCAAAAATAAAAATAAATTAAACTAATAAGACGACATGCTACTCTGAACCATTTATTTCATAATTATTTCTTTGCACCACAATAAAACCAACACTCCAGGATTATTACTACTCATCAAACTAACCTAAAATCTTTGGGGCTAGCAATCATCTCTATGATGATGAAATGACGGTTTTAAATGAGAGGAAAGGCATGCACAGAATGGAGGGCGGCGGTCTTTCGATTCACATTCAATCATCGATAACTGTGTGCGGCGTTCTGCACCAGCAGTCAGTCCTCAAAAAGTGCGTACACCGCCGCCGTTCTGCTTGGAGAATAGACCAGAAATGAGTGAGGCCTGTTGTCGTATGCACCTTCCTGATGTGATCAAAGAAGAGCGAGTTGTTAGCTGTCCATCGAATGAAAAAAAAATACCGCCGAGAGAAGCTTATGCAAGGACTTACGCTGCTGAAGTACTCGGCAGACGGATCGATTCGGCCAAACCCGCCAAAGAGTTTGTCATCAGAGTCGAGAACAACCTGCAGTAGCAAGGCATTAATTAATCGTACAAAATTGAACTTTTGTGCTTCAACAACTGATTTCGAGTCCAAAAATTATGATGAAAGAATCAAATTTTACAGTGGATATACTGTTTGGTCTATAGAGGCCACATGGTTTATTATAAGCACCACAAATAAATAATATATTATATGCAATTTTAATGGGGAACTCTAAATCCCAAATCCTAAACCCTAAACCTCAATTTTTCTCATTAGAAAAAACAAATACCTTGGCACGTTGTGCAATTTTTCTTAATGTTATAGGAAGATTATTACTGAAATTCAAAGGAAAATTTAATAAAACAATAACTAGACCAGTAATATATAAATCTAAGTGATGAGTGTGACAAAAAAGTGGATAATGATAAGTTAGAAGAGTTGCAAAAGTAGGAATGGGGGAATTGTGGTTGATATTTATTGAAAATAGGTTAGTATGAAATAAATTTGGATGGTTTTGAAATGCATAAAGAATGGTAGAAAACACACGAAAAACTAGAGTCAACAGATTTTTTCGATAAAAAACTTGAGAACAAGGGTGTAGCCAAAAAACGATTCAAAAGCAGTTGTGAAATGAAGTTGAAGTTAACAAAATTTGAGGAGTCGGCATCAATTTATGCATGAATGCTTCACATATAGTTCCTCAAACCGCATTTTCTAAAAGAACGAGAGCCAATCTGAATTGATCTTGTGGCTGAGGAACAAATACGTTTATTTAAAAAGTGATTCATATCGTCAAGTGTACCCATCTCAAAGAATTAAGGAGAAAATGAAGATCAAAGGTAACTTGAATGGAACTTGCTCAAAATGATTTGTGTAGTTTGAGTTACATACCAAGGACCAACACCAAGACATAACCAAATGGAGAAGAGTACTGAGAAAGAGACCTCAAATAATTGGTATAAAGGCTACTTCCGCCAACTTTCTATGAAAAAAGAGTTACTTCCGGAGACTTTCTATGAAAAAAGATTACTTTCGACGACTTTCTAGGAAAAAAAACTACTTTATATGAAAAAAGACTACTTCTGACGACACTTTCTCTGAAAAAAGACTACTCCGGACGACACTTTCTATGAAAAAATCCTACTTCCGACGACACTTTCTATGGAAAAAATCCTCCTTCCGACGATGCTTTCTATGGAAAAAGCCTACTTCCATTGACTTTATATGAAAACGACAACTTGGGACGACTTCATATGAAAAAGAATATTTCCGACGACTTTATAAGAAAAAAGACTACTTCCGACATGTTCGTAATGTTAATATGCAATCTATGTTCACCACTAAAGCTAACAAGTAAATCTTGACAAATGACTACCTAACAACAGCAGTAATCAGCATTATCGAAGAAGGAAGACAGTAGGCAATTCTATATCTCACGGCATAAAAATTGAAACTAACCATAGCATCTAGATTGTGCCAAAGAGAATACCTTGTATTTTCCAGGTTTTAAGCAACCAACTCGATAGCCGAAGTAACTATTGGACCAATGGAAATTAAAAACAAAGACCAAATTTCCCCGCTCAAAGACGATCATCTTGTCTTCATCATCTTGATGGGATATGTATTGGTGCTCCGAAATCATGAACTGCAACAATCCACGATATTGAGTGAATACTAATATCAAGATAAATGAATGAACCAACTATTAGTTACAACAGAAGGATTTTAAGAAAATACAAAAATCACAATAAGATTTCAAACTCAAACCCTTAAACAATTAAATTTCATACATGATAAAATCTGTTTGGAAAGTTGAAGTAAGAAATCAATAGTGGGATTAGAATTGATAGAAACAAATAACAGGAGAATAAGGGGGGATGCTGACCAACGGGAAGAGACGCATGAAAATGCAAAAAACTCATTTTAGCTTTTTTGGAAGTGGGACGAGGGTTCACTGCTTTGCAAAAAGTTCCGAAAATACATTTTTGGCACAAACACTTTCCCACCACCGGGATACCAAATTCTTCCAAAACAGCAGTGGCGATTGGAATAAAACTTTTCCCACCGCGACCATCCCAAACAGAGCCTAAGACGTTCTTAAATATAGGAGCACTATAGCATGAAATGTCTTGGAAAAACATGTTCATTGATGGTCGGTAAATATAATCTTCTCACATACAAGAGTACGTGTACATATGCTTGCGCACACAATACCCACACATGGGAGGGGGATTAGATGGAACAAATAATCGACAAATACAGAAATCTTACACCGTATTGTTTCTCGAGATGCTGCATTGCTTGATCAAATTCTTGCATTCCATGGTATCTTAAATATTCAGCATCACCCTGAATTTAACAAGTTATAATATCCATATCACAGGATATTTCAATATAAAAACTAATCAACTTTAATTACGGAGATAAATTTCATGAAAAAAATTAATTGATGAAAATGACAAGTGAAATACAGCAAATGCATATAATGCAAACAATTTAACATTTCATGAATTTTTTTAAAATTAAAACAAATGATAAGATAACCACACTTGAGTGTATTATGTATATAATGCAAACAGTTCAACTTGTTTGCAATAGGATGAAGTAGAAATCGGGAATTAACCTTGTAATGCCCTAAACCGGGCTACACACTCGTATATATAGGAACACTAGCACGTGACATATCACGTGGAATACATAACTCGATATCGAAAAAAAACACGAATATTCAACTCCCCCTCAAGTTGGGAATATATATTGATCATTCCCAACTTGTCAGTATTGTTCTTGAAGTTGTCGCTGCTTAGCCCCTTGGTGAAGACATCGGGAAGCTGATCAAATGAGCTCACAAACGGATTGCAGATATTCCCCTTATCGAGGTGGTCTTTGATGAAGTGCCTATCAACTTTTCACATATTTGGTCCTGTCATATTGAACTGGATTGTGTGCAATGCTGATGGCTGCCTTGTTATCACAGTAGATAGTAATATGTTTGTTCACCTGAATGCCCAAATCTTGGAGAATGGTTCTTAACCACAGTTCCTGACAAACGCCTTGAGTCATAGTCCTATATTCTGCTTCAGGCACTTGAGCGTGCAACCACGTTCTGCTTCTTGCTCTTCCATGAAACCAGGTTGTCTCCCACAAATGTGCAGTACCCCGTGGTTGTCTTTCTGTCATCTTGACTACCAGCCTAATCAGCATCAGTAAATACCTCAACCTCCAACGACTGATTAGCCTTGAACAGAATCCCACGCCCGGGTGTCTTTTTGAGATATCGCAACACCCTAAAGGCTGTCTGCTGATGACGTAACGTAGGGGAGTGCATATACCGGCTTAGGACACCCACCGCATACGTGATATTCGGGCGAGTACGGGACAGATAAATGAGCCTCCCAACCAATCGTTGGTACTTTGAGGCATTCCCTTTCTCCCCACTAATATCTGCATCAATCTCATGATTAGCCTCAATTGGAGTGTCAACAGGAGCGCACCCAAACATCTCAGTCTCCTCCAGAAGATCAAGAGTATACTTCCTTTGGGAGATGAAGATCCCCTGCTGAGACCTTGCAACTTCAATTCCCAAAAAATATTTCAGCTTTCCCAGATCCGTGACTTCAAATTCTTCGCCTAGTTGTTTTTTCAAGTACTTGATCTCATCCAAGTCATCTCCGGTAATGATGATGTCATCCATGTACACAATAAAGATAGAAACCAGAGCACCCTTCCTCTTGCTGAAGAGGGTATGATCAGCTTGACTTTGAGTATATCCAAGACGTAGCATGGTCTTGTTAAAACGCCCAAACCACGCTCTCGAAGACTGTTTTAGGCCATACAGGGATTTTAGCAGCCGACAGACCCTCCGGTTGGACTTTTTGAAATCAAGGCCTGGAGGAATATCCATATAGACCTCCTCTTCCAGATCATCATGCAAGAATGCATTCTTGACATCGAGCTGCAGTAGCTCCCATCCACGAATCACAACACAAGAAAGAAGCACACGGATTGAATTCATCTTGGCAACATGAGCAAATGTCTCCTGGTAGTCAATGCTTTGAGCTTGGGTATATCCTCGAGCCACTAAACGTGCTTTGTATCGCTCCACCACCCCATTTTGGTTCTGTTTGACGGTGAAAACCCAACGAGATCCGACCGTTCGCTTCCCAGGGGGAAGACTAGTGAGACGCCATGTTTTATTTTTATCCAAGGCACTCAGTTCCTCCTCCATAGCCTATTTCCATTCAGGTATCTGAACAGCCTCCTGCCATGTCTTAGGAATCACAATAGATGACAGAGAGGAGATAAAAGCTTTATGAGCCTGAGATAGATGAGTATAACAGATGTAGTTGGCAATGAGGTGTTTGGTTCCACCCCTTTTACCTATAAGACGTACAAGAGGAACATGGAGGTCATCATCTGAATCTGCAGCTGAGACAGTCATTGGCACTGGCGGAACATTCACAGTCTGCACTTGCTCAACAATCCTGGGACGACGTGAGTACGTATATAATATAGGTGGAGCGGAAGTGAAATGAAGAGGAGTGACAAAAATTGGAAGAGGAGATTCGATGTTAACAATTGGAAGAGAAGATTCGATGTTCTCGTCACCGTCATTTCTCGTCTCCCCCTGACGAGGACTAAAGTACGACTCCCCCTCACGAAATGTAACATCCACAGTGCAATAGTAGCGCTGAGTCGGATGGTGATAACAACGATACCCTTTGGTGGTAGGGGAGTACCCAACAAAAATATAGTGCAGGGAACGCACATCAAATTTATCACGATACGGGGTATGAACATGGACAAAACAGACGGAGCTAAAGATACGAGGGGCAAGATGAGAGGTGTGGACGATGTGTTGTTTGGCAAGGCGCGATAGGGGTGTATCAAATGAAAGGGCACGAGACAGAAGACAGTTAATGAGATGAGCAGCTGCGAGAACTGCATCACCCCAGTAGGATTTGGGAAGGTGCATAACAAGGAGTAAACACCGAGTGACCTCCAGCAAGTGTCCATTCTTCCGTTCGGCCACCCCATTTTGGATGGAAGTGTGAACGCACGTGGTTTGATGTATGATGCCCTGATTAGATAGAAAGGACCCAAAAGCACCCCGGTCATCATATTCTCCACCATTATCACTACACAACACCCGAATGGTGCCACCAAATTGTTGGTTCACCATCTTATGAAACGTCTGAAAATAGGAAGGGACATCAATTTTCTTTTTAAGCAGATAAATCCACGAAACGCGGGAATGACAATCAATAAAAGTAACAAACCATTTATAACCAGATAAAGATAACACTGGAGACGGGCCTCAAACATCAGAGTGAATAACATCAAATGGACAAAGACTAGGGGCAAACACATGACTCGTACTCCGACGGACATGTTTAGAGCGTTCACGTGCATCACAAGAAAAAGACTGAATTAAAGAGTGAAAAACAAGAAACAATTTAGTAAGATAAAGAGACGAAGGGTGGCCAAGACGCTGGTGCCAACGTTGAATGTCATGTAGAGTCGGAGATCTGGTGGATGAAAAAGCACTGAAAGAGGATTGGTCCAGCAAGTACAGTCCACCAACGTTCCTACCACTGCCAAGCGTCCGCCTTGTATCCAGATCCTTAAAAACACAAACATCAGGAAAGAAGGTCACAAAACAGTTTAAAGAAGTAGTTAAGTGACTACTGGAAAGCAAGTTGCGAGGAAAAGACGCGACATGCAAAATCGAGGACAGTGATAGGTCGGGAGAGCAGGAGACAATCCCTTTACCAGCGATGGAGGAGAGAGAGCCATTAGCAGCAATAACCTTATCACAACCAGAAAGAGGGGTATAGGAGGTAAAACCTGAGGCAGAACCAGTCATGTGATCGGTTGCACCCGAGTCAATAATCCACTCGAAAGGGGAGGAGGACACAGCATGAGCATTGGTCCGAAGTAGCAACAGCAGCATGAGAACCAGCAGCAGGAGAGTCAGTGTGGGAGCGCAGCATGCGACGGAGAGCATCTAACTCGACAGCAGACAAGCCTCCAGAGGTGTCATCCTGAACCTCAGTAGAGTGCATAGAAAAATGAGGACGATCGCCAGACTGACGGACACCACCACAGTGCCCACCGCGACCCCGAGTACTAGAACCCCGACCAGCAGGGGCAAGATGAGGATGTAAACGAAAACATGAGTCCCTGATATGGCCCTTCTTCCCACAGTGGCTACAAA
The DNA here is from genome assembly GCA_039583875.1 of Platanthera guangdongensis. NCBI lineage: Eukaryota > Viridiplantae > Streptophyta > Magnoliopsida > Asparagales > Orchidaceae > Platanthera > Platanthera guangdongensis. The sequence goes on along the minus strand of CM077153.1, from coordinate 3,237,284 downwards.
GAGGGGATCCACGTAAAGCCCTTCTAAGCGCAGAATGATCAGTAGCAGGGGTGGCACCAAGAGCACGACGCCGATTCTCATCATTGAGGAGCGTGCTGAAGGCCTCCCGAAGAGAGGGAAGTGCCCCACGATGAAGAACATGCAAGCGAACAACATCAAACTCCATGTTGAACCCCATAAGGAAGACGTGGACACGGAAACGATCTGTCTTTTTGAAGGGCCAACGCATCAGCAGTGCAAGCGACCGCAAAAGTATTGAAGAAGTCCAATTCCTGATAGAGACGCTCAAACTCAGAATAGTAGGCAGAAACAGACATAGTGCCCTGCTTCAACTCTAGAACACGGCGAGTGAGCTCATACACTTGCATCGAACTGCCTGCCTAAGAGTAGGTATCACGGGCCCGAGTCCAAATATCATATGCGAAGTCCAACAACATATAACTGCGATACACCTGAGGAGACATCGAGTGAAGTAACCACGAGACAACCAAAGAATTTTCCGCATCCCATTTTTTCCATGTGGGATCGATACGTGGTGGCTCAACGGTAGTACCATCAATAAGTCCATACAACTGGTGGCTGCGAATAACATGTTGGGCCGCTCGGGACCACTCCAGATAATTCGTGTCATCCAAGGCAACCGTAGTGATCTTCAACGAGCCAGACTGGCCATGGCTCCGAGGAGGGTCGACAGACGAACCAATTGGAACACCGGAGTGAGGAGCTGTGGAGATAGTGGATTGATCATCCATGGAGAAGAGATTGAAGAGCTCCAAATCAGAGAAGATGGCTTTCAATGGGTCCCCCGTAGATCATGACGCCGGAAGGAACACTGGAGGAGGTGAGCAAGATGTCTCCGGCTGCCCCATGGAGGACAAAATGGCCGGAGACGCGGGGGGCCGCCTGGAAGGCCGGGTGGAGAAGGCCCCCGGAGGAAGAGCGCCGCGGAAGAGGAACGACCTTAAGAAAGAGGCGAGCGGGCGAGCAGGAGCGGCAGACTGGCGACGGCGACGGAGGCGAGCGGGAGGAGGCGAGCGAAGATCGGCTGGAGCGGTCGACGGTCGTCGATCGGCTGGAGCGGGCGAGCGGGATCGACGATCGGTCGGGAGACGAGCGGGCAAGCGGGATCGACGATCGGTCGGGAGCGGCGGAAGACCTAATCCTCTGATACCAAGTAGAAATTGGGAATTAACCTTGTAATGCCCTAAACTGGGCTACACACTCGTATATATAGGAACACTAACACGTGACATATCACATGGAATACATAAACACGAATATTCGACGGATGATACCATGATGGAATGGCTCATGCCAATGCAGTAGTACACCGTAGCATGAAGGCTCTATGAAATATTTTTTGGACTTCCAATCAAGCTAGAATTTCAGAGTTTAGATGCTGGAGACTACCGCTCATTATATTAAGAGAGGCAAACCATATAAAATCTCTGTATTGGAGTGGATTTAGGACATGACAAATCCGCTTTTATTGCCGAACATGGAAAGGCCAAACAAAAAAAAATCAAACTATCATAGTTTTTCATATTCCAATAGACACGAGAATAAAGTAAGATGTTGTCTCCACTATGAGAAGAAAGGATATAAGAAAAAAAAGTGTCGGACATGCATGCTAATTTGATCCCAGTGGGATGGTTAAGAGGTTTGATGGGAAATATATCAGGAATCAAAAAACTTTGTATGAAACTGGATAATAGAGAGAATCTTGTTGTTGAAGACAAATTTTGGTTAGGGTTGGTGGCCTTGAAGAACACTATTGGAAGGTCCACTATGGAGTATATATCTAACACTGCTGCTTATGGTCAGTCTTCCTAGCAAATGTAAGACTTATACCCCATATGACAGGAAATCTTATAAGCAATGGACCATTGCTTCTGGTGACATGATCATCTAGTGGTATCACCTAGTTCACTCCTTCTGCTAGTGTTAAATATGTTGATGGATCTTATGCACCCGTGTTGCGTAAATGGGTCATACAATTCTCTTTGAATATATTTCTCATATTTGCTATTTTAGTATCATAATTTCCTACAAATTTGTTGTCCGCGAGTAGTTTAAATAAACAATCTAATTGTTCCATCACCTTCTTTGTATCACATTGTATCTTTCAATATCTGGTGAGCGGAAGGACAGCTGGTGGTGGACATGAGTTTAGCGGAGTGCATGTCATGAATACTTGACAGCCTTTGGAGCATGCAAATTTGAATACCCTGAAATCCATCTTTAGCAATCATTTTACTGAGTTTACCAAAAGAATTGAATGACAAGTCTGCGATCTTGGGAAACATTGTAGAACCAAATACTATTCTAGTTATAATAGAAGTACTATTTACTTTGATTTGATCCATTCTAATGTTTGGACTTTGCATGTTTCCTCAATTACCAGTTTCCTTATTTTGTGTCATTTATTGATGATCACTCTCACCTTACTTAGGCCGACCTTACACCAACACTCAAGCCTTTATCCCACTAAAGTGGGGTCGGCCATATGGATCCTTTGTCGCCATTATGGCCTATCTTTTGTCATAATCTCACCAATGCAATACTCAAATCGATTCGCAACGCAAATCTGGACACATCTGCGGAGTCCGATCGTCGATCCGGGCACGCCATATATGGAAAGTCGCCAATTAGCCCCGAACGGGCCCAGAACTCATCCTTCACTGCAAGTCTCCGTCTCTGCTCCACATCAGTTACAAGTGTTCCATTTATACAAATTTAAAATATTCACTACTTTAGTAAGGTAGACACAAATTTAATATATTAGTTCATGTTGTCTGCAGTATACTGTGAAGTGAAAAATATAAGCACCAAACAGCTAAAGAAAAGTTAATATTTTTAATCTTCTGAGTTACCAAGTCAAATCTGCGGCGGCATTTATCATAGCTAGAGTTATTCCCAGGTATTATCTTCCCATTTGGTAAATGTTGTTCTTCTCTTGGAAAATCTATCCATTCTGTCAAACAGAAAAGATAGGAAAATACACAGCGGTTTCAACTACTTCAAAATTCATTTCAGCACCATGCCAAAACAAATATATCATACCTGGATGACCAAACTCATTCCCCATAAAATTGAGATATCCTTCACCGCCTATTCCCATAGTTATTAGTCTTATCATTTTGTGTAAGGCTATTCCCCGGTCTATACAAGGTGTTGATGGTTTGTCCAAAGCCATAAAGTCATACATATCCTGAAGAGGTCAGCACAAGGACAGCTTCACAGATAATAACACTAACTTTACAATAAGATGAGAAAAACAGCAACAACAAAGCATATAAAGTAAAAAAAACAATTGTCTTGTCACCAACAAGAGCTTGTCCATTGTTACCTTGTCCATCAACCAGAATGCAATTGTCTTGTCACCAACAAGAGCTTGATCATGGCTTTCAGCATATGCAATACATTTCTCTAACCACCTCCTATTTGTTAGTGTATGCACTATATCTCCCATCTTCCAATTCTCATCTCTTAATCTGTAAAGGAAATTGAGAATACATGGGTTAGGCGTCTTAGAAGTCCAGTATTGAAAAATGATGCATGCCTAAGCTGAGACAGCATGCATAAAACCATTAAACAAGCTAAAAGGAGCAATCATTAAATAACTTCTATCAAAAGGTTAGGCATGAAACTAAATCAGTATTCAGTACAATTGTTATGGTTGCGGATGACGACAGGACACACACACGCCGACGAGACGCCGTGGCGAGTCCGCACGTGGAGGGAGACGATGACGGGTCCGTCTGGAGGAGGAGAGACCGAAGACACGCCGCTGACATGATTATCTTATTTGCAATTGATATGTTATTTTCATTTATGCATGCACTTTATTATTTGAACTGCTTAGATGCATGGAAATTAGGGTTGCTCCTTAGCACTTCGTCTCGTTCCCTCCTCTTTCCACTTCCTCACCTTCGCCGGCCCTTTCCTTTGTCGGATTCCACTCCGGGATCGTAACAATTTGGTCAGACCAGCTCCATCGCTCGCAAACCAGCCTCCGGTGTTCCCTATAGCTCTCATTCCAGTCTTCGTTTGGCGCGGGTGCAGATTCTGTCACTTCCGATCGACCGGGTGCCGACCCTGTCACTTCCGATCGAACGGGTGCCGATCTCGTCTGTCCCGATCGAATGAGTGTTGATCCCGCCCTTCCCGCTCACGCATGTGCCGATTCGGCCTTTCAGCTCATGCAAGTGTCGATCCCACGCTTTCTGCTCACGCAAGTGCCGATCCCGCACGTTCCGCTTACGCAGGTGTAGATCCCGCATAGAACTCCACGCATTCCACAACTGTTCCGGCACTGTTCCGCACAGATTTCACGTGTCTGATTAGGGCAACCATCTTGGACGTCTATGATTAGCCGTACATGATGCTTGTTTGTTCTCGCTAAATAGAACAGTAAACAATATTGAAGGGTCGATCTGGATGCAACCACAAACTCGCATCATCCATCGGGGGACTTCAAATATGGCAGGTGACACACCGGCCTTGAACGGACCTAAATTTCACACTGCACCTGAAACACTCCAATCTAGTTTAACAGGAAATCAGCAGTCCGACTGGGTCTGCGATAAAAAGTAAACTAAGTAACGGTATATAAACTGGTATAAAACAGGTAAAAATGAAAGTGCTAAAATGAAACTTACATCGGAAGTAGAGTAAGAAAACTAACTATGGGTAAAGTGTACCTTGCTATGCTGATTTCACAGAGCCAACTAGAACTGTGTATAATACTATGAGATTGAAATATTGATAATCTATAATAAAATGGACATCAAATATAACTGGAGTACAATAATACATAATGTCTATAAGTAAAAAAAAATACAACTAGAATTTTCATGTGAGTTGTATTTTAGAAATGGACATCAAATATAACTAGAGGTGAATTTTTTTAGATTTTAGAAATTCTTCCCATCATCTAGGGTTGAAGATCCACCTCTTACAGTGCTATGGAGGAAGGAGAGGGACTGACTAGGGCTGCGGAGGAAGGAGCAAGAGCGATCGCCTGATTCCGGTGAGGAGAGGTCGAACAGGGCTCCCAATGCAGGCGCTTCCTGCAGTATCGGGAGTCGGCAGAAAGAAAATAAATGCGGAACCGTGCGGTCGCTGGAAATGATATTATGGGAGAGTGGGGGGATGCGGCTTTAGATGAGGGGTTTTAAACTGATCCCTGCAGTTACTGTAACCAGGAAACTATTGTTATTAATATTATTTATTTTATTTTATAGCATAATTATTAATATCATTATTAAATTGCCTTAAGACCGTGAAAGTTGATATTTTTGCGATACAACTCACATGAAAATTCAAGTCGTCGCGACCACTACGAATTATTAAACATTTCATATCGACACTTCATTCTCTAGTTACCATACATAATAAATTAATTAAGAATAGAATATTACCTCCACAAATCGTCGACTCGATTAATTATACTCGTGTTCGGACCCTGGAATTTAATTTAACACGACGTCAATATTTTGGGATGTTACAACACCGTCTTGCTGATCCCCATCACCATTAAATGTAGAACCTACAAAATATGCTACCTATACCATTTTGCCATTCAACGACGATCACAACTTTAATGATAAATAGTCATCTATCACGTAAACAAAAGGGCTCGACCGACATTAAGGCCAACTTTATTTAGAAAAATGCATCCTGCAAATATTCGGAAATGCATTAAAATGTTATATAAAAGGATGGTTCATGAAGAGAAGGGCCTTCTAACAGTCATCACGGGTAAATTGGAAACATACATAATTTTTTCATATAAAATATGCAAGACAACCGAGCAAAAGAGCTGATAACTTGATTTGTCAAATACATTTTAAGGAATCGATTTTACATTCCATTGAATCTCTATCACCATTAATAATGCAAGTAAATAGGAAACATCCAAAGAACAACTTTCAAATAATTACAAGGAAACAAGACTCACTTAAGAATTTCAATCCATTTATCAGGAACTGCCATATGAAGACGGTAATCAAAACCAATGCCACCATCTTCAACAGGAATACAGAATGTTGGCATACCACTGACCTATAAAAAAGAGGGGAGTAAGACAGAAAATATGAATATTCCTCAATTAATCTTAATAACTCCTGAGATTTCTAAACTGACAGTTTCCTTAGTCAATTAAAAAAAATAAAAAATTATAATAATCTACATTTGACTTTTATCCTATGAATGAGGCTAGACCTCCACGAGCGTCATAATTTACAACAAGGTTATAAATCCACAATATGTGCCTTTTGGATGGTCCTGAACGAGGCTGCAAAATTGATGTAGACATCGCTTGAATCGCAGCGTGACTCCAATTGATGTAGACATCCCGCAATGTTTGTAAACATGATCCCCAAAGACTCACATCAGTGCCAAATAAATTAAAATTGTAGATATCAATCGTGAAATTGTAAGAAATATAGTGTGATTTGACAGTAACCATTCTGAAGTTAATGTTGGTTCAAAGACCACAAATCGTAGTGCAGTGCGTCACCACTCCCAAACCTTTAGCAAAATATATTATAGTGACCAATTCCTGAGAAAGGAAATCGTGAAAGCTCTGCTATCAACCATGATCAGGATGGGGCGGTTGCGGAGCATTTTGTGAAGCACTAAGATACATGGCGCAAATTCTACCCACTAAAAACAAGGCGGTTGCGGAGCATTTTGTGAAGCATTAAGATACATGGCTCAAATTCTACCCACTAAAAACAAGGTAAGTCAAGTTGATGATGAAAGTGTCCTTCCTTGTGGTCAGTGGGTGTAGTACCCTCTAAATTAAGCGCCTCAAAATCCGACAATATTCTTGTCCTATTCATCCCCAATGATATCCCACAACTCCTTCAACAGGGAATCGTGAGAGTATGGTTAGGGTCCAAGTATTACGGGTCCACCGTCATTTATCTTATTATATTAGGGTTATGTTGTATCGAGTCATAGCTGTCATAGCGTTCAGGTATTTTCATTATTCGAGAAATGTTGTGTTAATTATTGTTTGTCATCGTCACCTTTTGATATATAGGGCCCTTTGGGTCATGTAACTATCATGGAAGAATTAATTTAAAGTTCTCTTTATCTCTATAACTTTCACTCTCTCTCTATCTAGTTCTCCCCCCTCCCTTCTAGGGTTTCAATCTCACCCTCACCCCCGCCGGCCCTTCCCCTTGCTGGATTCCTCCCGAGAATTTATCGTAATCACAACAATTGGTCCGACATGCCGCACCGCCCGCCACATCGCCTCCGGTGGCGCGCCTGTTTCCACTCCGCCACAGCATCGACCGATTCCGCGAAGTAGCTGCGTCCGCGCCGATCGGATTCCGCACCACGAGTGATCCGTCTCGTTTCCGTAAAGCAACGCCAGCCGCTCGTTCATTTCTGCGATCCCGCCCGGTCTCTGCATTCATTTTCGTCATCCCGCACGGATTCTACGTTTCGTTTCCGCGTCGCCCATGTCGTGTCGTCCGCGCCGCTCCTCGCGATCCCGCCTCTGCACAGCTTCCTCCATCTGCATCGCTGCCCCACCTGTGTTCAACCTTCGTTACCGCGCCAGAAGAAAAGCCGATTAGCAAGCCACGCCTCCGAGCGCCGATCGACGGTGGTTGCTCTTCCAACGCCCAGATTCCGGCCGATCCAACCCTAATCCGCCGGGGGTGCTTCCGTCTTCAAGTCGACATCCTGCAGGGACGTTTTTGTCCCTGCCTCCAGCCGTTGCATGTGGCCCTAGTCTCCCACTCGACCCTGCCGTCATGCGTTGTCAATGTTGTCGCCGACATCATCTCCAATCTACATCCTTATTACCATGGTCGTCGCCCAATCGACCTCTCCCGGGCCATTGTTCTTATCGTCGCCGAACACCAGCCCTCGACTAGATTTCTCTGCCCTAGCTGCACAAATCCAGGCCACATGCGCCTCTCTCCACGCCAAAGTCGATTGTCTCCTCGCGTTCGACGGACAAGCTTCCGCAACCTCCCACGAGGTTTCCGCAACCCCCCACGGCCCTAGTCTCCACCATGGCTTCCACCTGCACCATGCGAGAGTTTTCCCGCCATGTCGTCTCCAACATTCCTCTACAACACCAACCCGCGCCTTCGCCCCCCAATCGATCCTCCCTTCGAAAGCGTACCGGCCACTGATGTACCACGTCCCTCCACGGTGGTCGTACCTTCACCACTTCCGCCACCTCTTCGGTCACCCTCTCTACGCCTCCTTCGGCCATCTCACTGCCTCCTCTCCCGGCTCTTGCTCTGCCGGCCCCGACCTTGCTGCTTCCACCGGCCGCATCGCCGCCTCTTCTGCCGCCTCGTGCCCCGCTGTCCCCGACGGATCCGCTCCTGCTGCCGACCATCATGTCTCCGACATCCTTGTGGCTGCTGCTCACCACCGCTCCACCGACCTTGCAGAAGCCATTACTTCTGCCGCATGTCTTTCCGATGGCGCCGCCGTTACTCGCCAACACCATCGTCGCTGCTACGCGCTATCTGGCCTTGTTCTGGCGGGAGGTCAAGGTACCAGATGATCCGCCCACCCGCTTGGTACACGAACTTGAGGACAATCTCGTTTTAAAGGACGGATGAAGTGTTACGGGTCCATCGTCATTTATCTTATTATATTAGAGTTATGTTGTATCGAGTCATAGTTGTCATCGTGTTTAGGTGTTTTTATTATTCGAGGAATGTTGTGTTAATTACTGTTATGTCATCGACGCCTATTGATATATAGGACCTTTGGGGTCATGTAACTTTCATGGAAGAATTAATCTAAGGTTCTCTTTATCTCTCTAAATTCCTCTCTCTAGTTTTCCCCTCTTCCCTTCTAGGGTTTCAATCTCTCCCTCACCCTCGCCGGTCCTTCCCCTTGCCGGATTCCTCCTGGGAATTTATCGTAATCGCAACATTACTTGAAACAGAATCACAATTCTTTGCTGTTGAAGTCGGCGTACTCCTGATATGACAAACATCTTGTTGTTGTTTGTCGGGGCGGTCAGTTTGGGAATGATGGATTTGGCGGTGGATGGTGAGTTTGAGAGGTGGACAGAGTTTCTTGGGTGGGCGGATTAGTGGGGACAAGGCATAGGTGAGTCGTGAGGTAAAGGAGATGGAGATAGATGTAGGGGATGGAAGTAATTGGTGGTATTGAAGGAGTTCACTTCAACCTATCGAGCGATATCCAAAAGTCAGAGGTGTTAATGGGATGTTAGGTACATAAGCGGGAGTCAATGTGCAACTAGAACCCTTGCATGAAAAATCCTAAGAATCGGCCAATGTAGTTAGTGATGGAGATAAAGAGTCGAAGCCTACCAAGGCGTTCCACTGCATTTCGTGAGTAGTGATGACCATAACCCTTAACTAAAGGTTGATTTAAACAAGACCATGTAAGTACCGAGGTTGTCTGTGAAGCCATTGAACTCCATAAAGGCGTATCCTTCTAGTCCCAACAGAATAATCCAAACCTTTTAAGGCTCGATTATGCATTGAATGTTGACGAACTACTGGGCCTTCGCAATTAACCCATATGATTAGATCTGTTAAAGTACGGTACTTTAAGAGGGAGAGGGGTATGGGCGATAGCCTTGACTACTATAGGAGTACGTAGTCGGTGACTCGACTGATGGTCTGAGGTAGTACATGGGGCCATCAAATGAAGTTTATAATGTGAAATTAAGGGATTGCTGCTTTACAGAAGTTTCATGGGTATTGACTGGAGGAGAGGATGCTAGAGTGTTAGAAGTTGAAACAAGTTCTAGCACATGCTCGGATGAGGGTTATAAACACTGTAACATTGGAAGAGCGTGATGCATGCGGGAAACTTGAAGTGCGGTGTAGGTAGAAAATGTAGCTCATTTGACAGTTAGGGTCGGTGGAGCAGAGCATCAAAAGAGAGTAGTGGTCGATGGAGTGCATGAAATGAGAATGCATGTGGAGGAAGGGTGTGAAGCTCAGTGCTTAGGGATAAAACCCGATGACAATGAATTTACGACCAAAAGAGGTAAATCGGACCAATGACATCCTTTGGTGTATGGAGAGGTTGACGATGACGATGGAGAGGCAAAGGGGAAGTGGTGGAATAAATCCTTCAAGGAAGTTCCTTGGCCAACCCAAGGTTCATGCTCCAAACATGAAAATAAGTTCTTACATCAATATTCAAATTAAGCCTTTGTTCAAAGTAAAAGTTGTAAATACCAAAACTGAAATTAAATGCAAGAATTAGAAGTACTGAAAAAATAGGAAATGATTCTAGGCTAACTGCTGGTGCGCGATGGTTCACCAGGTTTGTTATGGCCGCCCGTCTCAAGTACAGCCTGCATGTGCCCGAGTTCGCTTGGAAATCATGGTGGTCATTTTCCTCCACAACAATATTCAGCAAAACAATAATAAAATGATAACTTCTAAGAATAAAATAATAAAGTTATTTGAACACTTTCGCCTGCTCAAGTACATTGAATGCTACTCATGCATAAGGAAATACCAACAAAAAGAGAATCAATGGCATGCACATCGAAGGGAAAAACCAAACACAGCCAAGCAAACCCGGGCATTGCAAACAAACTGAAGGCTATGCCATCTAGGATTCTACAAAATATAAATTAAATAAAAGAAAAAAATCTGCACCCACATCTTCACCAATGCTAACAGCTTCGGGGTATAACCCATGGATAAGATCATTCACAAGCATCAAATAAACTACAGCATCTACATCTGTAGCAAAGCCAAAATACTCATTGTACTTCCCAGTAAATTCCACCTGAAATAGATGAGGAAACAAAATAAAAGATACTAAGAAAAATAATCAAACATCAATCAAATGAGGTGCTTATAACAGATTCTGGCAATACATCAAAAAAATATCAAGGTAATGCATTTGTAAGTTATGGGATTTTCCCAACAGCATTGCTATTAAATGGACGGGTCGTTATTTTATATACTTTAGCGTCTATTTGGAAAAAAATTAAAATCTGTATCAAGAAAAAATAATCAGAAATAGCAAATCATTGCAGTAAAATAAAGATATATGCATGTTATAATCATGTACACTTGAAATAACACAAGAGAGATGTGTTATGGGCTCCCAACTAAGATCGTGTGTTAGAGAGGATGAGAGAGAAATCCCGTAAAGAGTTGGAGTCCCCTTTGAGAGCCTGGGGTAGCTATGGTGATGGTGCACGGAAGAGGGGAAGTAGCGATCCCCAGGGAGGGTCGACGGGCGGCTGACAGGTCTGGCCCCAAAGTGTATCCATAAGATGTGTCTAGGATGTAGTAAAGCAGATATGGTATACAATAATTTACAAACCTGTAAACCATGATGAGTATACATCATTGATGTCACACCATCAAATCTAAAGCCATCAAACTTGTACTCCTCCAACCACCATCTTGCATTAGAGAGTAGAAACCGTAGCACCTAGAAAAAAAGTTGTATTGAAATCTCAAGAAAAAAAATTAAAGCACATGGACAACTACAACAACAACAACACTCAAGCCTTTATCCCACTATAGTGGGGTTGGCTATATTGATCCTTTGTCTCCATTGTGCCCTATCTTGTCATAATCTCACTAATGCCTAAGTACATAATGTACTTCCTTATAGTTTCATTCCAAGTCTTTATTGGTCTACCCCTCTCTCGTTTAACATACCTAGTGATTAGACTCTCACAATGCCTAACAGGTGCCTCTAATGGTCTCCTTTCTATGTGTCCAAACCATCTTAGACGAGCTTCTCGCATCTTCTCTACAATGGGTGCTACTCCTGTCTTATCCCTGATACATTCATTAAAGCACATGGACAACTAATATAGTAAAATGTCAAGAATATATCATACCTCCCAACTCCCATAGTTGAAAAGACGAGAATCCCAAATCCAATGATAACCACGCGAGCCCGCATGGAAATAGTGAGCATCTGTCCCATCAAACTTATTTAACCCATCCAAAGTATTATTTGATGCATGACTGGATCAATGAAAGTTGTATCAGTTAATTGAAACTAAAATATGCCTACTGCAAAAGAAATGGAGGGAAAGTAGTAAAAAGGATGGGGAATAAAAAAATAGAGGGAAGGAGTGAGTGGGAAAGGTCAGGGAGTGGTCGGGAGGCAGATGGCACAAAATGTATTGAGTCTATCTTATTTTGCCAGAAAGTTATAAGTCAGAAACTTGTGTATCTATAGTTTTTTGAATAATATTTTCTGCAACATGATAAATAACAGGAAATTTTTATAGCAAAAGGCCATGTTTGATATGGCTTTTTTGGTTTTGTTTTATTTTTGACTTTTTGAAATAACAAAAATACAGTTGATATTTGCTCCCAATTCTGATAAAAGAGGAATCAAGTTTAATATGTAAGGTATAAATCGAAACACAGCCATTTAGTTTTATAGAACTATAAGATAATAAAAAGATAGCTTTATTTGTATGATAAATGCTCAGGGCAAACAACACAGTACATAAAACATCAGAATGTCATTGAAATTTAAAGGTAAACTTTATGAAACTGCAATCATGCCAAACATATTTTATGATTTGAGTGTTGGGTAGTTAAAAATGATTGATATTGAAGTTGTTAGCATTATTAGCTCTTATGCATTGTTAGCTTTATTAGACCTTATGTATTTTTATCCTTGTCCTCTATATATAGAGGACACCTTTAATGAAAGTTTAAGTTTTCTCTCATTCAACATGGTATCAGAGCCTCACGTGCCCTAACTCTCCGCTTCCGTCCTCCGCTCGCCAGCCCGCTTCCGTCCTCCGCTCGCCAGCCCGCTCGCGTCTCCCGCTCGCCAGCGTCAACTCCCCCTCGGGTCTCCCGCTAGCGTCCGCTTGCCCTCCAGTCTCCCGCGTCCAGCTCGCGTCGCCGTCCAGCTCATCTCCCGCCCCATCTTCTGCTCCTCTCATACCTCCTTTAATGGCGTCGGAATAGTGCCCTTGCTTCCTCCGACGCCTCCTGCCCTTCTGCTGCTTGGATGGCTGGTTCCATTTGCCTCTTGATGCCCTAATTTCTTGGGTTTCCTCCCTTTCCGGATTTCTATTCCGGCTTGATCTTTCTCTCAGGATTTCTATTCCTGTGCTATGGGATCTAGTGGAGCGGATTCTCTCTCTCCCTCTACCGGTGGTACTCCGGCCCCTCTTTCTGCTGGTCCTCCTTCGTCGGTCTTCTACCGTGGAACTACTGATCACAATACCTCTCAGATAACCACTATCCGACTTGATGAATCCAATTATCTCTCATGGTCCCGTTCTATTACCCTGGCGCTTAAAAGTCGGCGTCTCTTTGGCTATGTCTCTGGTCACATGCCGGAACCTGATAGGACTTCTCCTGAATGGCCGCAGTGGGAATCCGAGAATTCTTTGGTCATGTATTGGCTGACCAACTCGATGCAAGAGTCCATTGCCCGCAACTATCTTTTTCTTGACAGTGCTTCTGCTATTTGGTGCCGTGCAGAGTCTACATACTCTCGCCGCGGCAATGCTGCTCAGATTTTTCAGCTTCGCCGCCAGATCAGTTTACTCCGTCAGGGTGACCGTCCTCCTTCAGCGTATTACTTAGAGTTCACTCAGCTTTATCAAGAGTATGATCATTTTGATCCTCTTGTCTTTGTTAGTCCTGTTGATGAGGCGATGGTTTGGGTCAGGGATGACCGCAATCGCATATTTGAGTTCCTTCATGGCTTGCACCGCGACTATGATCAGATCAGTGTTCAGATTCTGGGACGACTGCCGATCCCTTCTCTTTATGAGGTCTATAACATCGTGCAACAGGAATTTGATCGTCGTCAGATCCTTCTTCCAGATCCTGTGACAGAGGGCTCTGCCATGGCTGCTACCATCCCCTCACTACTTGGCACTCGTCCATCCCGGGATCCAAGGTCGAGGAGCTCAGATAAGGATCATCTCCTCTGTGATTACTGTGGCAAGAGTTGCCACACTCGGGATACCTGCTTCAAGCTTCATGGGTTCCCTGTCCCGAGAGGGGGTGCCCCGCCTCGTGGAGGTCGTGGTTCTGGACACTCCTCGGGTCGTCATGTTGTCTCCCGTGCGGCCCATCTTACTGACGCTACTGCCGATGTTTCTCCGGGCTACTCTAGTACTGATACCCCTGCCACCCCTGGTGCTTTTACTGCGGATGAGGTGCTTGCTCTTTGACGCCTGATGTATGGTCTTTCTACGAAGCCTTCTGCCTCTTCCTCCCACGCTCATACGGGACTGCCAGGTGCTCACTCTGCTGTTTCTTCTCCGTCCACTCAATGTGCCATTGACTCTGGGGCCACGGATCACATGACCGAGTCCTCTACAGGTTTTGTCTCCTATACTCCTCTTTCTGGGCGTGATAAGCTGAGCATTGCTGATGGTTCTCTTTCCTCCATTGCTGGCAAGGGAACCATCTCCTGCTCCTCCCTCACCTTGTCCTCTGTTCTTCACGTGCCCTCCTTTACTCGTAATCTGCTTTCAATTAGTCATTTGACCAACTCCATGCATTGCTCTGTGACATTTCTTCCGTCTTCTTGTGTGTTTCAGGACCTGACGACGGGGAAGGTGATTGGCTCTGGTAGCATGGTGAATGGACTCTATGTGCTTGATTCTGGCGCTGCTTCCTCTACTCTAGCTCTTCATTCCAGCACTGTTCATCCTTTATACTCTCGGCACTGTCGCCTGGGACACCCTTCTCTTTCTGTTTTGAAATTGTTGTTTCTAGTAATGTCTGTTGCTTTTTTTGAGTCTTTTGTGTGTGATGTCTGTAGTGTCAACAAATATCATTGTACTTCATTTAAACATGTTTCGTTGCCTAGTTCTATTCCATTTCCTGTTATTCATACTGATATCTGGGGCCCCTGCTCGGTCCCTTCTATTTCCGGTTGTACGTGGTTTGTTACATTTATTGATTGTTTCTCACGCACTACCTGGTTATATTTGATTCATCACAAGAGCGATGTGTTTTCTATTTTCCGACAATTCCATGCAATGATCTCCACCCAATTTTAGTCCCACATTAGAATTCTTCGCAGTGACAATGACCGCGGATACATGGATTCACAGTTTGAGCGCTACCTTGCTGATCATGACATCCTCCACCAGACTACCTGTGCGTATTCCCCTGCTCAAAATGGCGTTGTTGAGCGGAAAAATCGCCATCTGTTGGAGGTTGCTCGGTGCCTATTGTCCACAGTGCATCTCCCAAAATTCTATTGGGGAGATGCCGTCCTCACTGTTGCATACCTCATCAATCGGATGCCCTCACGTGTCCTCGGAAACTCTACTCCTCTGGATACGCTTGGTGTGCCTCCTCCTCGCCTTCCTCCTAAGGTGTTTGGCTGTGCTTGTTTTGTTCACATCCATCATCCTCGTCCCTCCAAACTTGATCCTCGTGCCCTCAAGTGTGTATTTATTGGTTACTCTCCTACGCAAAAGGGGTACAAGTGTTTTCACCCCCTACTAGGAAGGTGTTTGTTAGCATGAATGTCATTTTCCGTGAATCCGAATCATATTACCCTCTGTCTGCTCCCTCATCCTCGGGTGTTCCCTCCGTTTCTTTTCCCATACCTCCACCATATCCCTCACTTCAGGGGGAGTCTCTACCAGTGGAAGTGAGTCCTTCTCTACCAGTGGAAGTGTGTCCTATTCAGGGCTCTCCTATATCCTCACCACCGACCTTGCAGGTATATACTCGGCGTATAAAGAGGACAAGCACACATGAGCCTACTATGTTGCCAGATCAGTTAGTGGATCCTGACTCAGGACCTTCTGATTTACCGATTGCTCTTCGAAAAGGTATCCAACCTTGTACCCGCCATCCTCTATCTAATTATGTATCTTATGATTCTCTGTCTACCTCCTACAAAGCCTTTGTCTTCTCTCTTGCTACTTCTTCTATTTGTGTCATGGCAACAGGCTCTTGAGGTCCCTATGTGGCGAGAGGCAATAGTTGAGGAAATGAAGGCTCTGGAGAAGAACCATACATGGGATCTTGTCCCTCTTCCCTATGGAAAAAAACCTGTTGGGTGCAAGTGGGTGTTCTCTGTGAAACAGAATCCACAAGGGATTGTTGAGAGATGCAAGGCACGGTTGGTTGCAAGGGGTTATACCCAAACCCATGACATTGATTATCAGGAGACGTTTTCCCCGGTTGCTAAAATGAATACCAACAGGGTATTGGTAACTGTTGCTGCTTGCAAAAATAGGGATCTTTTGCAGCTGGATGTGAAGAATGTCTTCCTCCATGGTGACTTGGAGGAGGAGGTCTATATGTCTATTCCTCCTGTCCTCACTCCGGCTGGTGCTGAAGGGAAAATTTGTAGATTGTTGAGGGCTCTATACGGACTGAAGCAGTCCCCAAGAGCTTGGTTTGGCCGGTTCCATAAGGCGATGGTGTCGTTTGGATACTCTCAGAGCAATGCTGACCATACGTTGTTCATCAAACATAGGCTTGGGAAAATTACAGTTCTCATTGTGTATGTTGACGACATTGTTATAACTGGTGATGATCATGAAAAAATTCAGAATCTGAAACAGAAGCTTGCCAGAGAGTTTGAGGTCAAGGACCTAGAAAAACTCAAGTATTTCTGGGGAATTGAAGTTGCAAGATCAAAGCAGGGGATCTTTCTCTCTCAGCAGAAATACACGTTAGATCTTCTTGAGAAGATGGGGATGAGTGGGTGCAGACCTGCTGATACTCCGATTGAGGCAAATCACCGATTGGGGCGTGATGATGGAGAGGAGATTGAAGATGGGGATGAGTGGGGAGGCAAATATATCTGTCTCACACTCGTCCGGATATCTCCTATGCCGTGAGTGTCGTGAGTCAGTACATGCATGCTCCAAAGACACGACACATGAATGCGGCACACAGAATTCTTCGGTATCTCAAGTCTTCATCAGGAAGGGGAGTTTTGTTTTCCCCGAGTTCCGACCTAAAGATTGAAGTCTATACTGATGCTGATTGGGCCGGATCTGTGGATGATAGGCGATCTACCTCTGGATATTGCTCCCTTGTTGGGGGTAACCTTGTTACTTGGAGAAGCAAGAAGCAACAGGTTGTGCCACGATCTAGTGCGGAGGCTGAGTTTAGAGCTATGGCCCATGGGGTCTGTGAAGGCTTGTGGCTTCGGGCCTTATTGAGCGACCTTGGTCTCATGGAAGTGGGACCCATCCGCCTGTATTGTGACAATAAGTCGTCCATCAGTATCGCTCACAATCCGGTTCAACATGACCGGACAAAACACATCGAGGTGAACCGACACTTTATCAAGGAGAATATTGAAAGAGGAATCATATGTACACCCTTTGTGCCCTCCAACGAGCAACTTGTCGACATTCTCACCAAAGGATTGAGTGAGAATTCTTTTGACCAGATTGTGAACAAGTTGGGCATGATTAACATTACACGTCCAACTTGAGGGGGAGTGTCAGCATTATTAGCTCTTATGCATTGTTAGCTTTATTAGACCTTATGTATTTTTATCCTTCTCCTATATATATAGAGGACACCTTTAATGAAAGTTTAAGTTTTCTCTCATTCAACAAAAGTTAAGCATAGAAGAAATGAGAATATTTAGATGGATAGAGAAATGAAGTGCTATGCATTTGGACACACTTTTGCTCGATACACTCAATCGACATATACCCTGCGACCATAACAGATACAGCACCAAGAAACCGTTGACAACTTCAATGCTCTCAGTCATATCTAAGGTTAAATAACTGTTATATTGGTTCGCTTCCCCAAATTTGGTCCTTCCCTACAAAGCAACAAATTGGAAGAACTATAAGGGTCCGTTCGGCGCGCAGGTATTGGTTTTCTGGAATTGGCTTTGGCCAGAAAATCAATATCTGCAGGAATTGGTTTTGTGCAGAAAACCAATTATGTTGTTCGGCTGCAGGATGGTTTTCAGTGAACAGAATTGACATTGATATGTAATAGCTGTTCGGCTGCACACTGGAATTGGCTTTCTGGAATTGCAATTTTTAGAAACTATTTTTGTAAAAATTTAATCATTGTCCACAAAATCTAAATACTAATAATACTTGAAATGAAAGTACTAATAATCTTAAAGCATCGTCCACAAATAAAAGTTCCGAAATAGCAGCAAAATCACATAAATAGTTAATGAGTCATAAATAGTAACATTAAACTAGAGATCAAACTGCATTTGCAGCCATGTGCCCTTTAACCCGTCCGGGAGTCTTTTGAATATGTCACGCTTGACACTATCATGACACAGTATATCAATCGCCCTGAGTAAATCTTGAGAAGATAAATCAATCATCCAAGTAAGTGCGACGTAGATGTTGTCAACGTCACCAGCAGTCATGTTCCCCACCGCACCTTGCACGGAGTCAGCCATTTTTTCAATGGCCACTGTTACTGAGTCATTTTGTCCAGCTCTCTTTCTCCTCCTTCTACTGCTCCCTTCTGCATCCACTCTAGCCGTCTCATGTGTATTAGTTGTTTTGTTTGCCATGGACTCTGCATCTATTTCTTTTTCCGCCTCTAATGCGGTGGCAGCATGACTACCTGTTGCTCTGTCAGTCCCACATAACACAGCCAAATCCGACCAATTTACAATAACTTTTTCTCTATAATGTTTCATTGAATGATGAGCCTGCAATAGTAAAATTCAAAATTTATTTTTCACTTGAAATAATATCATTTAAATGGGTTTGTAAATATATATATTAATTAAAAATATGTTACCTTCACATAATTTGCCCATACTTCCTCACTGTACACCTTCACTATGTTCCTTTCCCAATCCCAACCAAACCCGGACGTGTCCAGCATCGCGCTAACCTCGACGTAGTACTTGTTCCAAGTCTTTAGATGTACTGTTAACTTGTCCTTGCTTGTTTCCACGCCACATATTTCTTTTAGTGTCGTAATAGCAGCTGTCAAAGCCACACTCTTCCACCCATTTGGGGTTTTATGACCCAAACTGTGTTGTTCCAACAGTGCATTTGACAAAGTTATATCCATTTCAAATGTCCAATGCATGTAGGACCGCTCGGTCCTACCACCAACCCTGCTTGAGCTCTTCTCCATAATATATGAACTAATAACAAAACATGAAACATGGAACATAGTACAATTATTACATGAAACATAACACAATTTTTTGGATCGCTGGAAACACATAAAACAGGGATTACATTTAATTGCAATAAACAAATAGTACTAAAGTTTGGAATGCAAAAAAAACATCACAGACAATACATCCACTGGCAAAAAAAATGTTTAATGACGACTCTGGTATTCGTTAAACATATTGATAGCGAGAGTGTCCCTAAAATTTGTCCAATCTTGTATGGTTTGGATTGGACTAACAACGTCTACGTAATCGTAGAACTCTTCTCCTGGGCTCTGTTGAAGTATTTCCGAATCAACCTCATCCAACAGTTGATCATCACATTCTAATCTCTTCTCCACTAAAAAATTGTGTAAAATGCAACATGCGTTGATGATCTGTACCTGTCATTCGTCAAAAATGAAGCTTAGGTTTCATAATCTCATACTATTTGTCATTCAACAAGTGTGACATCGCAAACCTGAACTTTAATGTTGAAAAATGATGGTTGTCGTAGAATGGCCCATCGTTTCTTCAATAGTCCAAAGGTTCTCTCTATAACATTTCTTTCTTTTGCATGTCGCAGGTTAAAGAGTTCTTTGTAGTTTGTTGGGTTATTACCGTGATGTGACCACTCCTTCAGATGGTAACGCGTCGATCGATATGGGGCAAGAAATCCTGGACCATTCGTATAACCAGCATCTACAAGGTAATACTTTCCTAGGTAGTGAAAAAAATGTTAAATTAATATACATTCATGTCTACATGCATATTTTAGGAAAAAGATTTTATTAGTAATATTAGAAAAGCCCATGTAAAAGGCCCATTTGATGGCCTATTTTTCTTCCTCCTTCTTTAGTCCCACATCATGTATAGGATTTATTCTTCTCTCTCCTCTCCTATATATTTGTATTCTCTCCTTGTATTTACATACTGAAATAATACATACAAGCTTTGGGCTCTTTCAACATTGTATCAAAGCCAGGTTACGTCTAGCCGCGGACTGCCCCTTCTCTGTCCGCCCGGTCTTCTGCGGACTGCCCCTTCTCTGTCCGCCCGGTCTCCTGCGGACTGCCCCTCTGCTTCTGTCCGCCCGGTCTCGTGCGGACTGCCTTCTGCATCCGCTCCGGTCTCGTGCGGACTGCCCTTCTGATTCCGCTCCTCTTCTCTCCCTCCGTGGTTCCACCCTCCCCAGGCTTCTTATAGCCATCTTCTGCTCTGACTCGTGGGGCCCACCTCTCTCCATCCGCTCTGGACGCTCATTCCTGTCCGCTGCGGGCTCTGCTTGTATCCGCTCGAGCCTCTGCTCGCGGACTGCTCCCTCTAACTTGTCTCTCTCTCGCTGCGGGCTCTGCTTGTATCCGCTCGAGCCTCCTTGCTCGCGGACTGCTCCCTCTTGTCCGCTGCGGGCTCCGCTTGTATCCGCTCGAGCCTCTTTACTCGCGGACTGCTCCCTTTAGCTTCTCTCTCGCTCGCTGCGGGCTCTGCTGGTATCCGCTCGAGCCTCCTTGCTCGCGGACTGCTCCCTCTAGCTCGCTCCTTTTTTGTCCGCTCGAGCCTCTGCTCGCGGACTCTCTCTCTCCGCCTTCCCTTGCGGACTGCTCCTGTCCGCTGCGGGCTCTGCTGGTCTCCGCTGTGCTCCTCTTCCAGCGACCTGCCCACAGTTCGCCGCGACCTCTTGCGGACTGTTCCTTGTCCGCAGCTGCGCCCTGCCCCAGTTCGCCGCGACCTCTTGCGGACTGTTCCTTGTCCGCAGCTGCGACCTGCCCCAGTTCGCCGCGGCCTCTGTCGCGGACTGCTCCTGTTCGCCGCGACCTCACTCTACTCGCCGCGGACCTCCAGCCGCCGCGACTCCACCTCCAGACGCTGCGGTTTGTTCTCTCGGAGCCCTGCTGCTCTTCCGTCGCCATGTCCTCCGGCGACTCCACTACCGCTCAACCCACTGCCGACCACGTGGCTCCTCTCGAACTCCGGGATGAGCTTCGGATTACTACTATTTCTCTCTCTGGCAAGGCTAATTTCATTCCCTGGGTCCACTCTGTCCGCCGGGTCTTACAGGCCAAGGGCCTTGCCCGCCACCTTACCCAGGGCCCACCAACTCCGTCTACTGATGATTGGCTCCGCAATGACGGCCGTGTCCAGACCTGGATCCTCAACTCGGTCGAGGGTGAGCCGTACCAGATGATCATGTATCATGAGACTGCTAAAGCCATGTGGGAAGAACTTCATTCGCTGTACTCCGGAAAGGACAGCCTTCAACACCTTTTCGACATCCTCACTGATCTTCAAGCCTTGGATGTTGGCAAAGCTCTGGACATGACCTCCTTCGTGGCCCGTGCTAAAACTCTCACGGAAGCATGGATTCAGCACCAGCCCGCGACTACTGATCTCGCTGCCCAACGCGCCCAGAAGGAGGCTGTTTGTATTGCTATGATTATGGCTCGCGTCCCGCCACACCTACATAGTATTCGGGCCCAGGTTCTGGCTTCACCCACTACCCCTTCTTTCTCTGATGTCTGCTCGATGTTACTTCGCGTACCACCTCCTCCGGAGGCTCCTGCCCCACCCTCGCCGGCTCTTCTTCAGCAGGCCCTTCCTCCTTTACTCCCACAACCCTCCTTTCCTCGGGGTGGCCGTACGGGCTCCCGTGGGCGGGGCCGTGGTGGCCGCGGACGGCCCAAGTGCACCTACTGCGGCCGGGATGGCCATACTGAAGCCGTTTGTCACAAGAAACATGGCTACCCCCCTCGCCCGCCTACTGCTGCTGTTACCGATAGCTCTCCTCCGACTGGTACGGATCTTGAGGCTCTTCGCCTACAGCTGCAACAACTCCAGGGGCTCCTCAACCCCCCTTCGGCTTCCCATGCCTCCACCTCCCATGCAGGTATTGTCTCCACCTCCGCTGTAGGTACTGCCTGTCTCTCTTCCAGCTCTCGCTGGATCCTGGACTCGGGAGCCACCCACCACATCACTTCCATGCGGCCGCCCCAGTTCTCTGCTGCTGCTCACCCCCCGTCTATTACTGTGGCCAATGGTGCGCTTGTCCCGGTCTCCGGCTGCGCGGACCTTCTCCTCCCTCCCTCTCTCTCTCTTCGCTCCGTTCTTTATGTGCCGGCCTCGCCTTTTAATTTACTCTCTGTTGGTCGTCTTACTACTGAAATGAATTGCTTTATCACCTTCACCTCTTCTGGTTTTTTGATACAGGATCGGCAGACGCGGATTACCATTGGTAGGGGTCGGCTGCAGAACGGGCTTTACCTCCTCGATGTCTCTCCCACATCCCTTTCCTCCGTTTCCTCGTCTGATTGGCATTGTCGGCTTGGGCATGCCCCTCTACCTATCCTCCAGAAGGCGCTTCCAGACATTTCTCTTCCTGCTTTTCAATGTGATTCATGTATTATTGGCAAACAGCCTCGCTCTTCTTTTCCAGCTCATTGTACTAGGAGCTCAGCTCCCTTTGATTTAATACATTCTGATATTTGGGGCCCCTATAAAATTCCTAGTATTTCTGGTTATCGTTATTTTATAACATTTATTGATGATTACTCTCGTACTACTTGGTTGTATCTCCTGCATGATCGCTCTGAGCTTCCGCGTGTTTTTCAGGCGTTTGTGTTAGAGACTCGTACGCAATTCTCTACCACCATTAAAACTTTCCGCTCTGATAATGCTCGGGAATACACTAGCCACGAGTTTGCCACTCTCTGCGCAAACTTCGGTATTGTTCACCAGACCTCGTGTCCCTACACCCCTCAACAAAACGGGGTCGCTGAACGCAAGAACCGCCACTTGCTCGATGTGGCTCGCTCTCTCATGCTTCACATGCACGTTCCCAAAGTCTTCTGGAACTTTGCGGTGTCCACAGCATGTTTTCTTATCAACCGTCTCCCCTCTCCCGTTCTCCACAACGCTACCCCCTTCAGCCTTCTTTTTCCCTCCACACCCGCCTTCCCCCTCACCCCCCGGGTTTTCGGCTGTACCTGCTTTGTCCATAAACTGGGCCCCACTCTTGACAAACTGGATCCCCGCGCGGCCAAACACATTTTTGTCGGCTACTCACGTACCCAAAAGGGCTATGTTTGCTACTCTCCGCTCACCCGGAAGGTCTCTGTTTCGGCTGATGTTACTTTCCGGGAGGATCAACCCTTCTTCCCTCCTCCTTTGCCACCACTTCTACCACCACCTGCTACAACATCCTCCCTTCCCCGGCCGGTGATCCCCGTCCACTCACCTCCCACCATCTCTCCGCCTCCTCCAACCATTGACCCTCCTCGACCCCCTGTTATTCGGGTCTATGCTCGTCGCCCTCTTCCTCCCGTTGCTCCTCTGCAGTCGGCTTCGACCTCGGCTTCTCCGTGTTCTGCTGCTCCGGTATCGGCCTCTACCGCTCATCCAATCGCGGACTATGTTTCTCTCCATCGCCTCTCTCCACCTCTACAGGCCTTGGCTACTTCGCTCTCCTCGGTCTCTATTCCTACTTCTGTCCAAGACGCTCTTCAACATCCTGGGTGGCGTGCGGCCATGGAAGAAGAAATGGCTGCTCTTTGGGCCAACCAGACTTGGACCCTGGTGCCCCTTCCTCCCGGCCAGAAACCCGTTGGGTGCAAATGGGTTTTCGTCATTAAACATGCTCCTGATGGGACCATTGATCGCCTCAAAGCTCGGTTGGTTGCTCGTGGCTTCACCCAGCAACCGGGGCTGGACTATGACGAGACCTTCTCTCCGGTCGCTAAGCTCAACACGGTCCGCATTCTCCTCTCTGTGGCTGTCCATCGCCAGTGGCCCTTGTTTCAACTCGACGTCAAAAACGCTTTCCTGAACGGCGACCTTCAGGAAACGGTTTACATGCAACAACCTCCCGGGTTTGAGACCACGGGGAGTCACGGGTTTGTCATCTTCTCAAATCTCTATATGGTCTCAAACAATCCCCTCGGGCATGGTTCGACAAGTTCAGCAAAGCTCTCCGGGACGTTGGCTTCACTCGCAGCTCGGCTGACTTCTCATTGTTTACTCGTCACCAGGCCACTGGTACGGTTCTCCTATTGGTATATGTCGACGACATCATTATTACTGGCAGTGACTTGGACGGCATACAGGCCGTTAAGCTACATCTGAGCTCCGTCTTCCAAACTAAAGATCTGGGTCCTCTTCGGTACTTCCTCGGTCTGGAAGTTGCCAGACGGTCAGATGGATTGGTTCTCTCTCAGCGCAAATATTGCCTGGATCTCCTTCATGATGCAGGCTACTCTGGTTGCAAACCTATTAACACTCCCATGGATGCAAATCACAAAATATGTGCTCAGGGCTCAGATTCTGATTCGCTTCTACCAAATCCAGAATATTACCGTCGTTTAGTTGGGAAGCTTATCTATCTAACAGTTACAAGCCTGATATATCTTTCGCTGTGGGACTTGTGAGTCGCTATATGCACTCTCCTCGAAGCTCTCATCTCCAGGCTGTGGAACGCATTCTCAGATATCTTAAGACAGCTCCTGGCCAAGGACTTGTATACAAAACCTCATCCTCCATTCCTACACTAGTGGCATACTCTGATGCCGACTATGCTGGCTCCCTCGACGATCGACGATCTACTAGCGGGTTTTGTACCTATTTTGGAGGACATCTGATTACTTGGCGAAGCAAGAAACAAGCAGTGGTTGCTCGATCCTCAGCAGAAGCAGAATATCGGGCAATGGCTGCTGTGGTCTCTGAACTCACATGGATTGAGAGTCTCCTTACCGACCTTGGAGTTAAACTACCTTCACCAGCTCTCCTCCTTTGTGACAGTCAAGCTGCCATACATATTGCCAAAAACCCGGTCTTCCATGAAAGAACGAAGCATATGAGGTAGATTGTCATTTCATCCGAGAGAAAGTCCACATGAAGAAGATCGAGCTCAAGCACGTTCCGGGTACTGAACAGGTTGCTGACATCCTCACCAAAGCTCTTCCTAGTACCCTCTTCTATCAGTGCCTATCCAAGCTTGGCGCATACGACTTGTACGCTCCAGCTTGCGGGGGAGTATTAGAAAAGCCCATGTAAAAGGCCCATTTGATGGCCTATTTTTCTTCCTCCTTCTTTAGTCCCACATCATGTATAGGATTTATTCTTCTCTCTCCTCTCCTATATATTTGTATTCTCTCCTTGTATTTACATACTGAAATAATACATACAAGCTTTGGGCTCTTTCAACAAGTAATTTTACCAGTTGGCACTTCGAAGCGAACGTCTCGCTTCAATGCATCTCGTAGTACTCTAGAATCAGATGTTGAACCTTCCCAGCCAGGCAGTACATATAGAAATTTCATGTTGCTGTCACAAACACCAAGTACATTTGTTGTGATAGCTTGTTTCCGATTGCGAAATCTACCTTGATCTTCAACCGGAACAGTTACTTGAATATGTGTTCCATCTAATACACCAATACAATCCACAAACCATCTTGAGTGTGGATCTACTAGAGATTCGGGCAATTTGATGTAGTCCCTTGAAAGTTTTATAATCCCCGAAGGACAGTATTGAAGTGTCTGCTAACAGTATCAATCAAACGCATATATGTATGTCCAAC
The DNA here is from genome assembly GCA_039583875.1 of Platanthera guangdongensis. Classification (NCBI taxonomy): domain Eukaryota; kingdom Viridiplantae; phylum Streptophyta; class Magnoliopsida; order Asparagales; family Orchidaceae; genus Platanthera; species Platanthera guangdongensis. The sequence goes on along the minus strand of CM077153.1, from coordinate 3,211,639 downwards.
AAATCGAAACTTTTCGTTGTGCCCTAATATGTATAAAAATAAAGCAACGGCTTCTTTGGTTGAAACAAACTGTGTGTCACATACATATCCTTTTGCACGTAGAGTATTACACAGCTCATTAAACGGTGCTTTACCCATACGCAACTGGTTGAAGCAATCTATTTCTTTTCCAGCATATAAACGTGTTAAAAAAATATTACGGAAGACATCTCTATCAGCTACATATGTTGGTTATTTAGGAATCGAATTCAATACAACTACAGCTGCCCCTAGAGTAGCTGCGACTGACGATGATATGATGATATCTCTTCTACGTTTCTTCTCCAACTCATTGCTATTCATTGTCCCTAAAGTCGAAATGAGTGATTACGGAGTTATGAGGGTAAAATTTAAGCATCCAAAATGACAGATCATAATGACTGCACAACGATTGCGCAGTAAGTCAGTGCAACGCATTGTGCATGAACTTATCATGTATGAACTCATCATATTGTGCAATCGTTGTGCAACTCATTATTATTATGATCTCAACACATCATTATTAATACCATAACCATCCAAGATGTACAATTTGGAGAATGATCTCATCATCTGAGATCATTCTGCAACTCATTTGCTAGATCTGCATCATTGTCGCTCATTGTTGCTAGATCTGCATCATTGCAACTCATTTGCTAGAAAATTTTTGTCCTAACATCACACAAGAAGATAACAATATATTTGCTATTTTTACAAAGAAAATTTTTGTCCTAACTTTATTTTGGAAGAGAAAAACCTCACAAGAAAGGGAGAAAAACGGATTTCTGGATTTGTGCGAAAAAACTGGATCAGAGCATGAAAACTGAACATGAAAACCACTGGATCTGCGCCGAGCAAATAAAAAAAAATCGAAGAAACAAAAATCGATGAAGATCGAACCTGCCGTGAAGATCGAAGAAACATATAGAGGAAAAATAAGAAACAGACGATACCTGCCGTGAAGATCGTCGTCCAAATCGAGCCGAGCAAACCAAAAAAAATCGATGAAGAAACGGAATGGGAAGACAAGGAAGAGGAAAGAGGGGCGGGAACGGGAGCATACCAGGCAGAAATCGCGATCGGGATCGAGGAGGGCGGCGGAGGAGGAAGAGCGAACTTGCGATATCTGGAAAACCAGGGAAAAACTGTGCGGGCGGATGGGTTTTGGGGCATCGTAAAAGTAGGTTTATATGAAAACCGGTGGAATTGACCTAGAAAACCAAAGTCTGGCTATTTGTCCCGCGCCGAACAGAAGAATTGGTTTTCTTAAAGCCAAAACCAATTCAAGAAAACCAATTCCTGCGCGCCGAACGGGCTGTAATATGTTTGAAACAAATGGGATCAGTGGACGAGTATCTAGATAAACCAATCTGTTATGCATTTTAAGGGACTAACAAAAAGCCAAAAATATGCAGCTGCATTTCTTATAATGCATTTTCATATGGCTTCAATAAATTAGGCTCCCGTACTTATATTGTCAGCATTATGAGCTCTCAGCATAGCACGGCCATGCACCAAATATCAATATCTTGAAGACAAGGAACTAATCTCATGGTACGTATAAATTCTAAATGTATTACAAAAAAACGTGCAAACTAGACCATATTGTTCAAGCGAACTGACAAATGATATTATTGAGCAATTACGAAATATTATTGACCTGTGGACAATATCCATGAGAACAAGTAGACCAAGATCATGAGCTCTATCTATCAGGGACTTGAGATCATCAGGAGTTCCAAAGCGACTGCTGGGTGCGAAAAAATTGGTTACATGATACCTACAATATGTTTCAAACATCTCACAATTAGATAAAAGAGGATGATGAAGAAAAATAAATTGTATCTGAAGACTGTAAGAAGTGCTTCATAGGGAGCCCAACAATTTCCAAACAATTAAAAATCATTTAGCAATTTTATAAAGCAAGCCAGGAAAACTCCGTAACTGTAGATGGAACAACTAAGTCGTACAATATTGAAATATAAAGACGAAAACATTGGATTCTTATCCTTTTAGAAGATCCAAACCAACTAAACTACTATAAGCATAATATGTGCACTAATCTTTCAAACTATGCCATTTGCCTATGTCAGCCATTAGATGGAGCGTATAGCACCAATGACAACCACTTTAGGTAGTTATTAATGTAGAAAGGAATAGAAGGTGTAATTCATTCATCCACATAGAGGCTTTATATAGGACTTACATCAAGACACCCAACACCGATAGGCGGTGTGGGACTAAACTCACCAATATTAAACTATGCATAATACTAACTCTAACACTCCCCCTCAAGCTGAAGGGGGACCCTACAGCTTGAACACAACATAAAACGGAAGGTAAAAGAAGGTTGACAACGTGGGACAAAACAACAGCCACCGAGGCCCAACCGCGTGTCACCGGGGATACTTCAACCGGGCAAGAGCCACACAACGTTGGTCCACAAAACCGACCATGACCACGCTGGATACACTCGGAGCGGAAACTAGGTCAACCACGAAAGACCAAACCAACCCTACCAAAACCAGAGAAAACGACGAGTAGACACAAACAACATACGAAATCGACCTGGGGGCCTTGTGTGACTAAGGCAGGAGTTGAGAAAGAGGCATCCGAGTCGCCGTTATCACAAACACTCCCCCTCACGTGGAATACGTGCATGAAGGCATAGAAAATGCCTGGAGGGCGTGACGAACACTCCCCCTCATGTAGACCACGTGCACGTGTGGGAACCTCGTCGGGTACATGAATCCAGATCACGTGGAAAAAAGCTGAAATCATAAAGATGCAGACAAACACACAAATAACTTAAACAACAACTAGAAAGCAACAACTTAAAAAAAACTAAGGCAGGAGTCAGTCGGGCCGGAGAAGAATAGCAGTAGCGCACGAAGAGCAGCACCAACAAGAGGGCTGCTGGGACAGGAAGCAACAACGACAAGAGGCGCAACTGGCTAGAAGAAGGTCGGTCCGGAGAAGATGAAGTAGCAGTAGCACCGTCGGAGGAGAAGAAGACAAGCCGGAGAAGAAGAGCAGTCGAGCTGTCGATGTCGCAAGAAGCAGAGGGGAGCCGACGAGAGAGAAGCAGAGACGAAAGCAAACCGTCGGGAGAAGACGACGAAGCCGTCGGGAGAAGCAGAGATGTCGCAGGCAGTGCACAACAGCGGCAGAAGCAGCCGATGTCGACGTCGGGAGAAGCATCCGTCGGGAGAAGCTGTACAGGGAGAATGTCCCGCTCCAGTCTCCGGAATCAGACGACAATTCTATGGACGGGAGCGAGGGGAAAGACTCTACCCATGAGCCCTAGCAGGTCGCGGAAATGGAAGCATCGGGTCGGGACTCGGGAGAGGGGAAAAAGTGGTGGAAGCGGAAAAAAATTTATTTAGGTCTTCAGAACTTTCGCTTTGATATCATGTAGAAAGGAATAGAAGGTGTAATTCATTCATCCACAAATGGGCTTTATATAAGACTTACATCAAGACACCCAACACCGATAGGCGGTGTGAGACTAAACTCACCAATATTAAACTATTGCATAATACTAACTCTAACAATTAATAGTATATCTGTCGACTGCCTTTAGATCAATGTGAGATTGGGAAATCACTCAACAATTTATTAAAAAACACAAACGAAACATCAAATATTGCTTTGTGTAATTTTCCAAATTGGTTTTCTCTGGATATAACGTTACTCTTTTTTATCTGTTTAAAACCACAAATGCTCTCTTCAAGCAAGAAAAAAAGTAAGAACATATATGCATATATACACGCACACACACATACATACATATCTGATCCTAATCTATTTCTAATGGTTATTCCTAAGAATGATAAAAATTAAGTTAATTTATAACGCATCTGATGGAGATCAGTACACCAGTCTACGGGGCCCACATGCGCATATTCGCACAAGAGGGGCTGATCGGGTAAGCGATACGAGACCGCGAGTGCGTTCGGAACGTCATTTTATTACTTGTGTATTTTATTTAAATTTTTGGACATGTGTTTGGTGTTAGGGCATCAGACACAACGACCAATCATAGTCGTTCACGACCGGTGCCCAATCGCCCCTCCTGTTATAAATAATGGTGTATACTTTATTTATTGGTATTGTTTTGTTCGTGAGAGATTCCAGACCAACAATCATTAATGGTGCGACACTGCGGGACCCTAGGGTGCGACGTCCAAGTTATCTATTCAGTTTTTTGCATATTTTCTGTAAACCACCTCCACACTCCACGTTTCTTCCTCAATCTCAGCCTTCACCATTCGATTTCCACTCCAACTCCACTCAATCCGCACAACTGCGAAAATATCCGCTCCCGCACGTCTTCGACACTGCTCATCATCTCTCACCCGCCGAATTCAACAAGTCGCACGACTGTCCCTGTACGAAAACATTCATCGGCATACCCATCTCCTCCCACTACAGAAGCCCGCGATCTACTCTCCTATTAGAGTATTAGCCACACAAGACCCACTGTCATTCTCTCGCCACTGCCTCTTTCCCCTTTCCCTTTGTTCATCTTCCTCATCAAAGCCCCCATATCCCAAAATCGCAAGTATCCAGATACAATTTCTAGCACCATTTCTCGCAACACTTTCTCACCGTCCTCACTGTAAACCAGAGGCCACTGTAAACCTCCAACCCTAACTCCTTTCCCTCTCGCCCTCCGGCTAACCACCCCTCCAATTCATAGATCGCTGGACCACCTCTGAGATCTAACCTCTCGTGGAGCCACTACTCTTCACTTCCCGTAAATCCCACTCCCAGTAGCCTCCTTGTTATTTCTACCTCTCCGACCGCAATCCCCAATCAAGGCCAACAATACTACAACAGAGCTCGACCCCACACAGCAGTCGTCCGCCATCATTTGTCTACCGCTAGATCTCCATTGCTACGTGAGTATTTTGTGTTGTGTTTACTTACTCATTTATTGGATATTGGAAAACAATGCATGCTTGTTTTGGGTATGTTGACTCCTTAGTGTAATTGTTTCAATATTTTCTTCGCCCTACAAACTTATTGGTGGAATTTATAGCAGAAAGCACCTCGTGGGTAATCAAGCGTGGTTTATTTATTTGCCGAAAAATTATTACTCACCTTGTGTTGCCTTGCTACATTTATAAAACTTTATTTGCTAAATTTTATTTCCGAATTCAAATTGAATTCTCCACGCATCATATAGCTTAGGTGTGCTCAAAGTCATCCTGCGTGATCACTTAGAGTCGCATTACCGCCGGTACGACCACGTCACACAGGCTACCCTGCGCCAGCATCGCTTCAGGTTTCCTCTTAAAGGCCTTTTGATCACGTGATTTGGAATTTTATATGATTACGCTATTTTTTACTTCATATGTTGCACCTGTAAAATTAGCACATGGCCCTGCCTCCTTAATCGGAGGTGTAGGACCAGTTGGTATCACAACTTCTTTATACTTCATTTTCCAATAAATTGCTAAATTCCATTTCAACATATTATATGTTACTCACCTAATGGATCATTAAATTATTTACCCAGACCATTATGTGTTTCAAGAAATTCAAATGAAGTTGATGATTGGCTGCATAAATTCTGAAGGACTACCACCTTAACATTGCTATTAGTGTAGTTGCATGCATAATTGTTTTAGACACTTGATATTCAATGCCAATTGAGAATCCATTATTGCAAAAACGAAGAAACTCATAACATATAAATCATTTGTTAAATTAGGTGGCAAAACATGCAAATTTAGAACACACCATCGTGCGCGTTATTCATTTAGAATCAATAAATGTGTCAACAATTACTTTAATTCATTAAAACATTTAGGGTCCATGCCAGGTTTAGTCTAAACTTGCTTTTCAGCATTTTATTTTTTCTATCAACGATTACTCATGTGTTATATTGATTTATCTAATAATTTTTTAATCTATAAAAGCTTTACCTTGAGGTCATGGGTTCGAGTCCTGGAAATAGCCTCTTGCAAAAATGCAAGGTAAGGTTTGCCTACATTTCACCCTTATGGTGGGACCCTTCCTCGGACCCTCGCTGCATGTGGATGCTATGTGCACCGGGTTCCCCTATAAAAGATCTTATATTAGCACTTCTTACCTTCTGCGAGTTTGTCTTATCTCCTCCTTAGTCAGTCCCCTCTAGTTTATGATAGTGATGATGATGAGTTTTGGTCTATCTGTAGTTCTCTTGGGCAAACTACTTAGGTTTCTTCTATCTGCATTGTTAGATTTTCTTCACCAAATACAACAACACTCAAGCCTTTATCCGATTATAGTGGGGTCGGCTATATGGATCCTTTGTTGCTATTGTGCCCTATCTTTTGTCAAAATCTCACTAATGCCTAAGTACATCATGTCTTTCCTTATAGTTTCATTCCAAGTCTTATCCATGATACATTCATTCCTAATTTTATCTAATCTCGTGTCCACATATCCACCTAAGCATTCTCATCTCCGCAACTCCCATTTTTTGCTCATGTTCACAATTCACTGCCAAACACTCAGAACCATAGAGCATCGCGAGCCTAATTGTACTACTAAATTTAAGCTCCATACACTCCGTCTTTGCCATGCTCAACCTAAAACCCTTCTTTTCTAAAGTATCTCTCCAAGATTCAAGTTGTGTTTACACCCTTGCGCGTCTCATCAACCAAAACGATATCATCCGCAAACAATAAACACCAAGGTATTGCTTGTTGGATATGTCTGGTGAGCTCATCTAGGATAAGGGTAAAGAGATAAGGGCTTAAAGCTGAACCTTGATGTAAGCCAACAATGATATGAAATTCCTGTGTTAATCCTCCAGATGTCCTCACCCTTGTCACTAAATTTGTATATGTTAGAAAAGACGAGGTAAAGGCCCACATAATGACCCATTTAGTTTCTTCTTCTCTTTATGTATTAGTCTCACACCTTGTAAATGTGATTCTTCTCTCTTTCTCCTTTCTATATATATGTACTTATACATTGTATTTACAAACTCAACAAGGATATACAAGGTTCATGTTTTGTTTCTTCATTAATCTTGTATTTCTCTACATGATATCAGAGCAAGCGATCTCGGGCGGTCTCTGATTTCATACACGTCACCCTCTCTGCGGGTTCCTATCCGCGATCCTCTGCGGTTTTTGCCCTTCTACCCGCAACTCTCTCTACGGTTTCTTAGTCTTGTGGTTTACTTGTCTCTAACCGCAAGTCTCCTTCCCGTGGAACCACCCACCCCCTCTCCTCCTCCTCTCTCCCTTTTTATACTCTCTCTCTCCACTTTGCTCTGTGGGACCCACTCTCCTTTTTGCTCTTCTCTTTCCTGCGGCCTCTTCTCCCTAACCGCTCTGCTTTTCCTTTGTCGTTGCAGCCCTCTCTCCCTAACCGCACGATCTCCTCTTGTCGTTGTGAACTCCATTGTCGCGATCTCCTCTCTCCCTAACCATGTGATCTCTTGCCGCTGCGATCTCCTTTGTCGCGATTTCCTCTTGTCACTGTGATCTTCTCCTCTTCAGACCCCTTCGATCTCTTTTCGCCTGCTCCCTGCGGTAATCCCAGCGATCTGCTTATCGTCGCCAAACAGCCACACCGGTCTCACTCTTTTCTCGCGCGGTCTACTCTCCCGTCTTCTCTTGTCGTGGATTATTCTTGCCGCGTGGGTTTCTTATCGCGCGGTCTTGCCGACTTCTCTCAGTACGTGTCGTTCGGCCACACTCTGTGTTGATTGCCTCAATCCGCTGAGGTCTTTCCTCAAGTTCGCTGCTCGAACCAACGTGGCCTTGTCGGTTAGCCTCGTTAAACCGGGCCGTCGTGGTCTCTGCTCGATGCGGCCTGGCTTGCCGCTGTTGATCTTGCCGTCGGTCGAGTGCCAGTTCGCCAGTCCTTAGCAAATGCTGCCTGTTCCTGTCCGCGGTGGTCTGTCCGCTGTGCATTCTTATCCTAGCCGCTTCGCTTAACCACCGCTTACTTGGTCGTAGATACCTCTACTGCCACTTACACTCCTACTGCTGTGGTTGTTCCTATTCTTGAACTCCGTGACAAGTTGTGCATTACCACAATCTCTCTTACTGGAAAGAACTTCGTTGAGTGGGTGCACTCTGTTCGCCGGGTTCTTCAGTCAAAGAGATTTCTGCATCATTTGACCCATGATGTTCCATGTGCCCCTACCGATGACTGGATTCGGAATGATGGTCGTGTTTAAACATGACTTCTCAACTCCCTTGATGGTGAATCTTACCACATGTCCATGTATCACGAGATGACCAAGATGATGTGGGATGGACTCCACTCTCTTTACTTAGGCAAGGACAGTTTCCAGCACTTGTATGATATCATCACTGATCTTTAGACTCTTGACACCAGAGATGCTTCCGACTTAACTTCGTTTGTTGCTCAGTCCAAGACACTAGTTGAAGGCTGGATTCAGCATCAGCCCCCAACTACGGATCTTGCTGCCCAGCGCACTCAAAAGAAAGCAGTTGGTATTGCCATGATGATGGCTCGTGTCCCGCCTCAGATCCTCCCGTCGGCCACGACTCCCTCATTCTCTAGTGTGTGCTCCATGCTGCTAATGGTCACATCGCCTCCTGATGCTATCGGCCCGCCTTCAACAGCTCTTCTCCAGCACTCTTCAATGTCATTACTACCGCTCCCCCCTACCCGTGGATGACGTTCATAGACGAGGTCGAGGTGGTCGACCACGGCCTAAGTGTTCTTTCTGTGCTAAGGATGGACACCTTGAGGCGACATGCTACCACAAACACAGTCTTCCTCCTCGACCGACTGCATTCGTTGCTGCCCACAGTCCTTTTGCCACTCGTGCTGACCTTGAAGAAGTTTTCCTCTAGCTCCAGTAACTTCACAGGATGCTCAGCCACCCGTCTGCCTCTGTTGTCTCCATCTCCAAAGAAGACATCACTTGTTTCTCCACTAGTCCATGTTGGATAGTGGATTCAGGTGCTACTCATTATATCACCTCGCTAAAGCCACATCAATATTTGAATTCTTCACATCCTACGTTTATCATAGTGGTCAATGACGCCACAATACCTGTCTCCAGCTCTGCCGATATCCCTCTCAACTCCTCTATCTCTCTCCGCTTGGCTCTCCATATTCCGGGCTCCCCGTTTAATTTACTTTCTGTTAGTCACCACACTGCCGATTTAAATTGCTATCACATTCAACCCTTCTTTTCTGATGCAGGATCGACGACTGCATAATATCATTGGTAAAAGACGACTGCAAAACAAGCTCTACCTTCTTGATGTTTCTCATACAATCCTCTCATCAGTCTCCTCCGTTGATTGACATTGACATCTTGGGCATACTCCTCTTCCAGTTCTTAAGAAGGCCCTCCCTGATATTTCTCTTCCAGCTTTTACCTGTGATTCATGTATTTTGGGAAAACAACATCGTTCCTCGTTTCCTCCTCATTGTACTCGGAGCATCGCTCCTTTTATTTTATTGCAGTCTGATGTTTGGGGCCCGTACAAAATAACTAGTGTGTCTAGTTATCATTATTTCATTACTTTTATTGATGATTATTCTCGCATCACATGGTTATACTTACTTTGTGATCGCTCCGAGCTTCCCCGTGTGTTCCGGGCTTTCGTTCTTGAGACTCGCACACAGTTTTCCGACAAAATTAAAACTCTCTGAACAGATAATGCTCACGGATACACTAGCCATGAATTTGCTAATATCTGTTATGAATTTGAAATCATTCACCAGACTTCGTGTGTCTTACCCCCCAACAAAACAGAGTGGTTGAACGTAAAAAATAGACACCTTCTCAATGTTGCTCGCTCCCCATGATTCAAATGCAGGTACGCAAGGCATATTGGAACTTTGCGCTTTCGACGACATGTTATCTCATCAACTGTCTTCCTTCCTCCGTCCTCCAAAATGCTACTCCGTTTAGTCTCCTCTTCCATTCTACTCAGCCGTTCTCTCTCACGCCTCGCATCTTTGGTTGCACCTGTTATGTTCTATGTTGCACTGACACGCGACATGCGACGCAACACGTGACTCGTCAATTCTAAAAAAATATCATATTCCGACAGACTGAGACACGTATATTAAATATTTATTTTTTATAATTATGAAAATCCTTAAACATTTAACAAATAATAAAAAAATGAACAATTAACAAATATTCAAATAAACTAAGTCATGTTTAAATAGTACTCATCAAATATTCAAATGCAAAATTTAATAAAATGTCAAAAAATGATAGAACATTAACACATTAGCATTATATATCATCAGTAAAAATAATGGATTCTGAAACAAACCTTTTCCCCCACTTTCAATCTTCATTTTTCTAGAGAAAATATCCACCCCACTAGTAGATCCACCTTCACTACTTGAAATGCTATAAGGGGGGAAAGACACTTTTTAGGAGCAAGACTCGTTATTTTAGCATTCACCTCTTCTTCTAGTTTTTCGACCTCAAAGAGATTACTCTTTGAGACTTTTACACACATTTCAATTTCTTTTCTACCACTCATTAACAAATGCGCTCTCATTCTTGTATATAAACTTATAAAATGTTTTTCACAAAAATTGCGCTTCCAAGACAAATTAGTTCCCGCCTCACCATGAGTAGCTAGATTAGGGACATGCGTGCCCAATTAAGCTGCACACGCGAGCCCCGCGTGAGCCAGCGTGTCGGACTTCTAAAACGAGTGTCAGAGAGTTTCGAAGAGTTGGGCGAGTGTCGAAGAGTCAGACACCGACACGCTGAGCATTTTGAACTGTCGGTGCTTCATAGGTTATGTTCACTTGGTTCGTCCACGGACAAGTTGGTCCGTCCCTGGGCTACTCTGCGTGCATGCCGACCAATGCTCTTATGGATGTCAACCATAAGCTTTGTGCAGGAGGCTCAGATACAAATCTACTTCTTTCAAATCCAGAATATTATCGACGTCTCGTTGGAAAATTGATTTATCTAACGGTCATGAGACCAGACATATCCTTTGTTGTTCGGGTTGTCAGCTGGTTTATGCATTCTCCTCGAATATCTCATCTACATGCCGTCAAACGAATCTTTAGATATCTAAAAACAGCCCCTGGATGATCGACTTTCTACCAACGGATTTTGTACCTACTTCGGAGATCACCTTGTTACCAGGCGTAGTAAGAAACAAGCTGTGGTTGCTCGATCTTTAGTTGAAGCTGAATACTGTTCGATGACATCTGTTGTATCCGAGATTACTGGGCTTGAAAGTCTCCTAGGAGATATGAGAGTAAAACTTTCCTCACCAGCTACCTTACTCTGTGACAGTCAAGCTGCTATACATATAGCTAAGAATCCAATCTTCCACGAAAGAACGAAACACATTGAAGTTGATTGACACTTCATTTGGGAAAAAGTTTAAATGAAGAAGCTGGAATTGAGACAAGTTTCGACTACTGACCAAGTTGCAGATCTTCTCACTAAGGCCCTGTCTAGTGCTCTATTCTATAAGTTCTTGTCCAAGCTGGGTGCCTACGACTTGTACGCTCCAGCTTGCGTGGGAGTGTTAGAAAAGACAATGTAAAGGCCCACATAATGACCCATTTAGTTTCTTCTTCTATTTATGTATTAGTCTCACACCTTGTAAATGAGATTTTTCTTTCTCCTTCCAACATATATGTACTCATACATTGTATTTACATACTCAACAAGGATATACAAGATTCATGTTTTGTTTCTTCATTAATCTTGTATTTCTCTACAGTATACATATCTTTGATTATGTCAATATATGAAACATTTACACCTTTCTTTTCTAAGACTCTCCATAAGATCTCTCTTGGAACTCTATCATAAACCTTCTCAAGATCAATAAACAACATATGCAAATCTTGTTTTCTTTCTCGATAGCTGTCAATGAGTTTCCTCAAGAGATGTATAGCTTCCATGGACGACCTCTCAGGTATGAATCCAAATTGATTCTCCAAGATGTTAGTCTTCCGTCTTACTCTTCTTTCTATTACTCGTTTTCATAGTTTCATGATATGACTCATCAATTTAATTCATCTATAATTAACACAATTTTGTATATCTTCTTTATTCTTATACAAAGGTACCAAAATACTTTCTCTCAATTGCTCTGACATACTCTATAATTGACCAATATCAAAAAATTCTCGTGCATACACTCAAAGACAAGAAACATCTTTGAATGATTAGGTCATTTATCAAATTCTCGTCATGTTTTTATTCCTATGGTTAATTCTCATCATTTCCCTTAATTCATTGCCTGAGACTTGATATCTATGCATGGAAAAAATGAACACAATAGAGCAAAATGAAACTTCGGATTTGGTAACTTCCCAATGTGAATAAGTCAGTTGGTTGCAAATGGGTTAATGTTGTCAAACAAATCCATATAATTTTCTTGCATGCTTGAAGGCTGGTCTAGTGGGAAGGGATATTCTCAGACCTATGAGATTGATTATCATTAAAACCATTGGAAAACTTGTAAGTTCAGCATCGTATCTCTCTAGTAGCTACACATCATTTGCATCAAATCTAATGCCAAGATTGCATTTCTTCATAGTCTCGAGGCCTGTGTATATGGAACAATCGCGAAGGTCTATTGCTCAAAAAGTGGTGAATGCGTGTCAGCTGATCTGGGGATTGAAATTCAAGCCAAGCTCAGGAAGAATAACTGGTGGAATACACAAACTTATTCTGTTAATACCTCCATGGTGTTCAGCGTCACATATAAATAAACAAAAAAAATATATACATATTAATAAAAAAGGATAAAAAAGTGATGTTTATTGTTTAGTGCAAACATATTTTAGCTATGTGCAAACCATTAAAAAAAACCATTTATATTAATATTTTATTTATCTTCAAAAACTACTGGGTGCAAACCATCATCCCTTCCAAAGTCTATTTCTCCCCCAAGCTATGCTATCTCCGCGTCCTTGTCATTGAGGCACAGGACCTTGTCCTTTCCGACCGAACCCGCCTCCCCCCGCCCGAAGACCTAAGAAAACCCGCCATTGGTATTATGGAGCTTGGTATTCTCGATGCACGCAATCTCTCCGACAACGATATTCTGGAGGCCTGAAAAAGACCAGTGACTCCACCTCGCCATCTTCTTCACCTGCACCGCATGGGCTAACATGGTGCCGAACCGCCTCTCCGACGGGAGATGGTGGAGAATAGTTGGCTAGCGAGAGAAGCTAACAGGCGGTGGGTTCTTCATGTTGCAGACATCCTTTCCGTTGCAAATAATGAATAGTATTTCATGGTGCACGAATTGAAATACAATGATTAGGAGTCGGAGAGCTTTACAACCGCGTGGACGGTTTTTTAAAAGTCTGCTCTGACTTTTTATTTTTTGTTTAGGTCTCTGAGGAGGAAAAGGGATTGAGCTGATAGATTCCGGCGGTGGAGTGTCCGGCGATGAGGGTGCCTTCTGAAGGTCGAGGGCGAAGTCGCCCTAGCCAAGGGAATCAAGCATGGTCCAATCTTGCAGCATTCACTCGGCGTGGTTAAGACACTGAAAGTTGGTTTGCACATAGCTTGCACATATAAGGTGGTTTGCACTTGAAATTTATTGGTTTGCACGTAGCCAAAACTGGTTTGCACTTAAAATCACTCAAAAAATAGTACATCAATATTATATATAGAAATACATTTGAGCCCATTTGAAGCCACGAAACAACCACGCCAGAAATTAAGACCGTCTGATCTTCTCCATCCCATAGCTGCAATCTACAGATTAAAAGAAAGTCGCTCCCATCAAAACCCTATCTCCCGCAAAACACGTAAACACTTTATCCCGCAGAACGCCTAGGGCATCACCCCAATGCCGCACCATTACCTCCACTTTCTGTTTTTGATCATGCATAACTCTATCGGTCGCAAGCCGTCACAAGCCCTAGGCGTTCACCCCAACGCCGCAGAACGCCTAGGGCATCGCCTATAGTTATCAGGATCGCGATCCAGATCATAGGATCTTACGATCCTACGATTCAGATTTTGTAAATCAATCCAAATTTTGTAAAGCGATCCTCGATCCAATCCTACCATCTGATCCAATCCAACCTCGAAACGATCTCATCTAGGATCTCGATCCTGACAACCTCAGCATCACCCCAACGTTGCACCATTTCCTCCGCTTTCTGCTTCTGATCGCGTACAACTCCGTCGGTCGCAAGCCCTAGGCGTTCTGCTTCACAGCTGCTTTCTTCTTCTCCTCCACTTGCATTTGCGGTAAGCTCTAGAAGCTTTTTCCCTGCTTCTGCTACAAGCAACTCACCCCAAATTTCAGATCAGGCACTCTATTTTTTGCAGGTTCTGCGAGCACCTCCGTCTGCACGTTCTGCAGGCACCTCCGGTTGAGGTACAATAGGCAAACACCTCCGGTAAAAAAACTTCGCGACTAAACTTCTTCAAGCACCTCCTCTGCATTTTTTGTTATATTTCATTGCCTGTGCTTACAAATTTCACCATTCAGTGATTTGCTATTCTGGTTTTGGAAATTTTTTGTTAAATTTCATTATCAGTGCTTACAAATTTCACCATTCAGTGATTTGTTATTCTGGTTTTTGCCAAATCTACACCCCCCACACATTTAGTGATTTTGTTTGTGCTATGATGCTTCATTAGCTGCAGGATATTAATATGCATAGAGGAAAACATCTGTGCTTAAGCATTGAATGCTATGCAACACTTACACACATGGTACTTGTCAGTTTGCAATATGTATCATTTCTCTTACAATTATTATTCGATGTGGACTGGACTGCCCCCCACCCCCCCCCCCCCCCCCCCCCCCCCCCCACCATTCAGTGACTTGTTTGTACTAATCCGCTTCATTTTCCCAGCATGCTACATGATTATAAAATAGCAGTATGCTCTGGATAAATATATGCCGTAGACTGAACATCCCAAATATATTTTTGATATATACCATATATATGTGACTGATATTTGTACACTGAACATCCCAAGTATATTTTTGATATATACCATATACATGATTGATGGCGAGTGATATTTGCTTATTCATAAATGTAAAATAATATGTGGCATCTCACGGTATTGATCAGGCATCAGAAGTTCTTTGAAAGGCAACAATTAGTACTGGTCGGATTAGATCTCTTGAGGGATTTGATTATAAAATTTTAGTTCAATATTTGAATACTATTTAATGCATCCCATGCTAATATATGGTTGTTTTGCACCATCTGGTTAGTAACACATTAAAATGTATATATTTTCAATAATTTAGAATGTTGCAATTTTATTTGAGATAAGTTCACACCGAATGGTTTAATTAATCGCCAATTATAATTTTAATTGGCATGCTTGCAGTGTTCAATTTTTTTAGGTAATAAAGTTGTTAATGTTCTCAATTTCTCTTTGCCACATCTTCAAAGAAAGGTATGTGCAAACTCAAATATTCTTTCTTATTAATTTGAAATATTACATGTGTTAAACTATAGTTCCTTTCAAATGCAAGCATTCTAGGCGTTCTTTGAGTTATTAGTCAAGTAGTGGCTAAGCAAAACACAATAGACTCAGTGATGAATGATTATAGGGTTGCTCCATAGTATTGACAGGTAGAGGGTCAAGCGGAGCAAATAAATCTTTATTTATATGCTATGTAGATACTCTCTATTTCCTTTTGCACAAAAAACAAAAAGGTGTAAATGATGCTTTCAAAAGAGAATTGATAATCATCTTCAATGTACGTTCAATTTTAGATTATGTTTTTATTCTATGGTGATGTTTTTGTTCTATTTCTCTGTACACAATCATCAAAAAGCTTATTACTAAAAGACAGTTTAAAAAAATATTAGGATGACATTACTGATGAAAAGAAAGTTCTAAACTAAGTATTCCTTAAGGAATGACAATTAAGAATAACATGCCGCCGCCCCCGACGACTGTCGCCGCCCCCGACGACTGTCGCCGCCCCCGACGACTGTCGCCGCCCCCGACGCCGCCCCCCGACGACTGTCGCCGCCCCCGACGACTGTCGCCGCCCCCGACGACTGTCGCCGCCCCCGACGACTGTCGCCGCCCCCGACGACTGTCGCCGCCCCCGACGACTGTCGCCGCCCCCGACGACTGTCGCCGCCCCCACCAATGATGCCGCCCCCGACGAATGTCGCCGTCCCCGAAGAATGTCGCTGCCGTGTTTCCCCGCTTTTATATCTTTCCTCCCGTGGACCCACCCCCACCCTTCTCGCGCGGTCTTCCCTCCCTAACCGTGTCTCTCCTCTGTTGTAGTAGCGGTCAGTCTTGTCGATCTCTCTTCTAGTCGCGGCAACCTCTTCTCTTCTTCTCGCGGCGACCTTCTTGTCGCTGGCTTCTCTGTGGCGGATTCCTTGCCGCTGCGATCTCCTCTGTTCTAAACTGCGGCCTTCTCTAGCGCGGGCTCCTCTTCTAGCCGCCGTTGCCTTGTCACATGATCTGTCCTCTTCTAACCGCGCAGTTTGTCGCACGACTTGCCTTTGCTGTTGTTCTTGCCGCTGCGGATTCTCCGTAGTCGCTGCACTCTTCCCTGCTTCCTGCCACTCAAGCCGCACGAATTCTCCTCGTCATCTCGCCACGATCTTTGCAAGTCGCCTCTATCTTGCCGACAATCTTGCAGCGCAGACTGTCTTGCCGACTATCAAGCCACACGAATTCTCCTTCGGTTACTCCTTGCTGGACTATCTTGACGTGTGGTCTCGGTGCCTTCTGCTCTTCCCCTTGCCACTCTCTCTAGCCGCGTGATATGGGTGCATTGTGCGACTAGTGAGGCGCTCCTGCTTTGCCGCGCGGTCTGTCCGGTACTCTTGCTTTGCCGCTGTGAGATTGCCGATGTCATCTTGCTGCCGGTCTAGTCGCTGTATTACCTGTCTAGCCACTGTGACTTCATGGGGCAATTGATTCTTCAGGGAAGCCACACCTTCTCCTCCAGCCTGATTGCTCTCTGCTCCAGAGTTGCGTGATGAGTTGAGAATCACCAATATTTCTCTCACTGGGAAGAAGAACTTCATTGAATGGGTGCATTCTGTCAGGCGCGTTCTTTAATCTAAGGGCCTTCTGCAGCATCTCACTACGGATCCTCCTCCTCCACCCACCGATGACTGGCTTCGTCATGATGGACGTGTTCAAACGTGGCTCCGCAACTCCCTTGCTGATGAACCATACCGCATGACCATGTATCATGAAACAGTCAAGGCGATGTGGGACAAACTCTATTCTTTATACTCTGGCAAGGACAGTCATCAACACCTATATGACATCATCACAGATCTTCAGACTCTAGACACGGGTGGTGCTACTGACTTGAACTCCTTTGTGGCTCAGGCCAAAACACTGGCTAAGAACTGGATCCGCCATTAGCCCCCTACCATGGATCTAGCTGCCCAGCGTGCTCAGAAGGAAGTCGTCTATATTGCCATGAAGATGACTCGTGTCTCACCTCATCTTCACAACGTTCGGGATCAGATCCTCTCGTCAGCTGCTATCCCCTCTCTCTTTGATGTGTGCTCCATGTTTCTCAAAGTATCACCACCTCCTGATACTACTGGACCCCCCTCCCCGGCTCTCCTTCAGCAAAATGTTGTGCCCTTACTACCTCTCCCTCCTCCTGCCCGTAGAGAGCGTTCAGGCTTTCGAGGAAGGGGTCGTGGTGGCCGGCCACGTCCGAAGTGTTCCTTCTGCGGAAGGGACGGACACCTTGAGACGACCTGCTACCGTAAAAATGTTCTTCCTCCTCGTCTGTCTACATCTGTTGCGGTTGACAGCACCTATGCCACCCGTGCTGACCTTGAAGAAGTCAGCCTTCAACTCCAGCAACTTTACGGCATGATCAGCCGCCTGCCTGCCTCTGTTGCCTCTGCTGCTTCTATCTTCAATGAAGGTATCGCTTGTCTCTCCACTAGTCCACGATGGATAGTGGATTCAGGTGCTACTCAACATATCACCTCGCGGAAGCCAGCTCAATACTTGGATTCTCCGCATCCTGAGTGTATCACAGTAGCCAATGGTGACACCGTTCCTGTCTCCGACTTCGCTGATATCCTCCTCAATTCATCTCTCACTCTCCGCTCGACTCTTCATGTCCCGGGCTTCCCGTTTAATTTACTTTCTTCAGTCGCTTTACTATTGATTTGGATTATTCTGTCACATTCACACATACTTATTTTCTGATGCAGGATCAACAGACGCAGAACATCATTGGTAAAGGACGACTGCAAAATGAGGTCTACCTTCTAGATGTTCCTCCTACCATCCTCTCATCCATCACCTCCGTTGATTGGTATCGGCGCCTTGGGCATGCTCCACTTCCTGTACTCCAGAAGGCTCTTCCAGAGATCTATCTACCTGTGTTTAAGTGTGATTCATGTATTTTGGGGAAACAATAAAGTTCCTCGTTTCCTCCTCACTGTACTCGGAGCTCTGCTCCTTTTATTTTGGTATATTTTAATGTTTGGGGCCCGTACAAAATTACTAGTATATCTGGTATCGATATTTTATCACCTTTATTGATGATTATTCTCGCATGACATGACTATATTTACTTCGTGATCGATCTAAGCTTCCCCGTATGTTTCAGGCTTTCGTTCTTGAAACTCGCACACAGTTTTCCACACCAATCAAAACTCTTCGGATGGATAATGCTCGCGAGTACACGAGCCATGAATTTGCCACTCTATGCTTTGAATCTGGCATTATTCACCAGACATCGTGTGCATACACCCCCTAACAAAATGATGTAGCTGAATGTAAAAAATGACATCTTCTCGACGTTGCTCGCTCCCTCATGCTTTACATGTAGGTCCCCAAGGCTTATTGGAATTTTGCGTTGTCGATGACACGCTATCTCATTAACCGTCTCCCTTCCTCCATCCTTAAAAATGATACTCCGTTCAATCTTCTCTTCTCCTCTATCCCGCCATTTTCCCTCACCCCACGCATCTTTGATTGTACCTGCTATGTTCACTTACTTGGACCGTCTACGGACAAGTTGGATCCTCGAGCAACCAAATACATGTTCGTCGGCTATTCCCGTATTCAGAAAGGGTATGTCTGCTATTTTCCTACTACCCGCAAAGTGACGGTTTCTGCAGATGTGACCTTTTGGGAGGATCAACCGCTCTTTTGCCCCCAAACCCACCTATTCCATCAGAATTCGTCCCAATACCTGTCATTCCCGTTACCTCACCTCCACTACGGCTCCTCCCTGACCTGGCTTATGTCCTCTACAAGCCTCCTCTTATCCGTGTCTATACTCGTCGACCTCCTCGCTCCGCCGCCCCGATGCAGTCGGCTTCAACCTCTGACACTCCGACACTCCGCGACCTGCTGATCCAGCGCCAACCTCTACCGCTCATCGAATGGCGAACTATGTATCGTCGCCACTTCACACATTTGCAACTTCATTATCCTCTATTTCTGTTCCTAACTCTGTGCAGGAGGCTTTACAACATCCGGGATGACGGGCAACCATGGATGAAGAAATGACAGCCCTCTGGGCAAACCAGACATAGGATCTGGTTCCACTTCCTCCAGGCCACACGACTGTTGGGTGTAAATGAATCTTTGTCATCAAGCATGCTGCTAATGATACAATTGACTGTCTTAAAGCCCGACTGGTGGCTCGTGGCTTTACTCAACAACAAGGTCTCGATTATGAGGAAACATTCTCTCCAGTGGCCAAGCTCAACACAGTTCATGTCCTTTCTGTGACTGTGCATCGCCACTGGCCATTAATCCAGCTGGATATCAAGAATGCATTTCTAAATGGTGACCTACAAGAAATAGTTTACATGCAACAGTCGCCCGGGTTTGAGACAACGGGGGTGTCCCGAGTTTGTCACCTTAAGAAGTCTATTTATGGTCTCAAACAATCCCCTCGGGCGTGATTTGACAAGTTTAGTAAGGCAGTTTTGGAAGTTGGTTTTGCTCGGAGCTCGACAGACTTCTCTCTGTTCACTCAACATCAGACTGCAGGAACAGTTCTTCTTTTGGTATATGTCGATGACATTCTAATTACAGGAGACGATTCAAAGGGAATACAAACGGTCAAACAACATCTTAGTTCGGTTTTTCAAACAAAAGATCTGTGAAACCTTCAATACTTTCTTGGTCTTGAGATCGCAAAACGTCCTGATAGACTTGTCCTCTCTCAACGGAAATACTGTCTCGACCTTTTTCAGGATGCTGGCTATTCTGGATGCAAGCCGATTAACACCCCAATGAATGTCAATCACAAGCTGTGTGCACATGTTTCTGATGCAGATCTTCTTCCTCCAAATTCAGAATACTATCGTCAATTAGTTGGAAAACTTATTTATCTAACGGCCACGAGAATCGGACATATCCTTTGCTGTTGGGGTGATCAGCAGGTTTATGCATGTTTCTCGGATGTCTCATCTACAGGCCGTCGAGCGCATCTTGAGATATCTAAAATCATTCCCTGGTCAAGGGCTGATATATAAAACTTCTTCCACTCTCACATTGGTGGCATATTCAGACGCAGATTATGCTGGTTCCCTGGACGATCGACGGTCCACCAGTGGATTCTATACCTACTTTGGAGGTCACCCTGTAACCTGGCGCAGTAAGAAACAAGTTGGGGTTGCTAGATCTTCAGCTGAAGCTGAATACCGATTGATGACATCAGTTGTCTCTGAGCTTACGTCGCTTGAAAGTCTTCTTGAGGATCTAGGAGTAAAACTCCTTTCACCTGCTACCTTACTATGTGACAGTCAAGCTGCTATACACATAGAGAATAATCCAGTCTTCCACGAAAGAACGAAACACATTGACGTGGACTGCCACTTTGTTAGGGAGAAAGTTCAAATGAAGAAGCTAGAATTGAAGCATGTTTCGGGCACTGAACAAGTTGTTGATCTTCTCACGAAAGCTCTACCAAGTACTCTATTCTTCCAGTTCCTATCCAAGCTGGGTGCCTACGACCTGTACGCTCCAGCTTGCGGGAGAGTGTTAGAAAAGTCCATGTAAAAAGGCCCATATTTGTGGCTCATTTAGTCTTTTATTGTTTCTCTTTATACATTAGTCTTACACCTTGTATAAGGGACTTGTCTTTCTTTCTCTCCTATATATATGTATTCATACATTGTATTTGATAACGAAGAAATATATACAAGGTTCAGCTTTTCTCTACCATGCTGATGGGTGAAGTTCCTTAAAACGTCGCAGATAACGATCCAAACCTACTTCCAGAACAGCAGGTGCAAAGATATAAATTGCAGCTGATAAGGAGGCATTCATAAAATCTGCCAAAGTCTGTTATGGAACTAGCAATGTCAGTAGAAAGCAATATTCCAATCATAAGGAATAAGACTAGCATATACTCATATATATATATACATGAGTAAGGAACCAAAAAACTAAATTACTCTAGCGGGACTTGATAATAATGCCTAATTACAACTCTCCCTCCTCAAGTCAGACGAAAGATAACAGTCATCCCTAGCTTGTGGATATCATCAGTGAACACAACATCCCAAACTTTTGTTGAAAACATCGGCCAGTTGATATTTGGAATGAACAAAATGAGTGATCTCCCTTTTTCCAGGAGATCTTTGATAAAGTGTCGATCAATTTCAATTGCTTAATCCTATCATGTTGAACGGACTTATTAGATATACTGATTGCCTTGTTGTCGCAGTATAAGGAGAGCGATATGCTACTGGAATTTCAGATCTTGCAACATAAAACACAACCACAATCCTTCACAGAGACCTTGAGACATTACTCGGTACCCAGCTTTCATGCTTGATCTGGCTATCACATTCTGCTTCTTGCTTCACCAGGTAACCAAATTTTCCTCAATAAAAGTGCAATACCGGGTTATAGACTTCCTGTCATCACGTAGACAACAGAGTTTTGAGATTTGGAATTTCCTCAAGGCTATCACTTGTGATCACAATATCATCCACGTAGACAATGAGTACCATACTTTTTTGATCATGTCTTGGGTGACTGTCCCTGCTTTTAATGAAACTTAAGTATGACCTTGTGAAACCTGCCAAAACATGTCATGGGTGACTCTTTCACGCCATATAAAAACTTCTTTAAGGGACAAACAAGCCCTTATGGTCAATTTTTAACAAACCGGGAGGGAATTCCATGTACACTTCTTCTTCCAACCCACCGTAGAGGAAGATATTTTTCATATTCAGTTGATGAAGATCCCAATCTAAGCAAGCAACACAAGATAAGAGAACTTGAATGGATTCCATCTTTGCCACCAGAGCAAAGGTCTCTTGGTAGTCTACTCCATGAGTCTGAGTGTATCCCTGAGCCACAATTCGTGCCTTGTAACGGTCAACCTTACCATTCTGATTTTGTTTAACAAAGAACACCCACCTCAAACCAATGGATTTCCTCCCAAGGGGGTGCGAGATGCCCCATGTGCGATTCCTTTCCAAGGTAGACATTTCCACCTCCATAACATGTGTACATTCAGGGACACCCAGAGCTTCCTGCCACGACTTGGGAATGGTAATCAAAGAGAACGATGTAACAAAGGTCAGATGCATATGTGTAAGATGATAAGAAACACAGTTATAAATAGAGTGTTGTGCGCAGATCGCTTTAGCTTTCACCAATATAAGAGGTAGATGTAGGTCATCACTAGAATTTGTGTTTGAAGCAGGCACCGGTAGAGGTGGAACTACCGTGGATTGTTTACCTTTTTGTCGGAGGTGATTTACATGAGGATGCAGAGGAATTAGAGACGGAGTAGGAAACTGAATAGTAAGCATTGTTTGGATGGAATGGTTAGTACGAGTCAGAGGAATGAGAGGGAGAGGATAAAGAGTATCATATGCATTGTCATTAATCTCCTCCCGACGAATGGAAGAGTCGGATCCAAAAAATAGGATTCCTCCTCATGGAAGGCAACATCCATGGTACAAAATGTATGTCATGACGAAGGGTAATATTCTTTCGTAGTGGAGGAATAGTCAATAAAAGACAACGTTAAGCACGAGGGTCAAGTTTGTCAGGATGAGGTTGATGTTCATGAACAAAACAAACACACAAAACACCAAAGGTAGCAGATGCGAGGTAAGAACAGTAGAAGTGAAGGAAAGACGGGCGAGAGGAGTAGCATAGTCTAAGACTCGTAATTGTAGGCGATTGACGAGATGAGCAACGATTAAAACATCGCCCCAATAAGAATCAAGAGGATGCATAATGGTGAGAAGGCAACGTGCAACCTCAAGTAGATGCCGGTTTTCCCGTTCAACGAGCCGTTTTGGATAGAGGTGTGAACACATATGGTTTGATGGATAATACCATGACTGGTCAGATAAGAATCGAACAACCCTCAATCATCATATTTCCCTCTATTATCATTGCGGAGGACACAAATGGTGCACTTGACACGAGTAATCAACATCTGATGAAAAGCTTGAAAACAAGAAAAAACATCATTTTGTTTTTTTCAAAAGATAAACTCAAGAAGTACGAAAAAAAATAGTCAAAAAAGTTATAAGTCAACGAAAACCAAATAATGATAAAATAGGGGATGGACCCCAAACATCTGAATGTATGACAATAAAAAGACTAATACTGAGAGAAGAAAAATGCGAAGAGTTATGTCACATACATCACAAGATAATGACTGAATAAAAGGCAAAAAAGGAAACTTTTTTAAAGACAAAGATGAGAGTGATGTCTGAGACGCTGATGCCATCGTTAGACATTCGCAACAACACCAGTAGTAGACAAAAGAGCTTGATATAGTAGATGGGAATCCAGGAAGTCCAAACTACCACAATTCGTATCACTGACAATGTCCACTTCGTACCCAATTCCTAAAAATCACAAGAATCAGGAAAGAAAGTTACTGAGCAGTTAAAAAATCTAGTGATACTGCTAATTGAAAGTAAATTCCGAGGAAAGGAACATGCAGGACAAAAGAGTAAGAAATGGACCGAGAGCAAGATATATGACCTTTGCCCGCAATGGGGGACAATGTGGTCATTGACAAAGATAACATTGTTCTTACCAGACGAAGGAATGTAAGAAACAAAACATGAAAAAGATCTGGTCATATGATCTGTTTCCCCTGAGTCGATGATCCAATATGATTGAGTGATGGTAACAACATGTGCATTAGGCATAGTCGCAGTGGCAAAGGAGGTAGAAGCACCAAAAGACATATCTAGTCCGGAATGAAGCAGCCGCCTGGAGCATCCAATTCATCCACTATAAAGGTCTCGTACGAGGGAGCATGGAGGGCTCCTCATGCACTTCTATGCAATAATCAACATCATGAGGTCTGCACCCCCCCCCCCCCCCCCGAAACCCCTCTTGGCCAGGAGCACGACCACGTTCTGCTGGAGTGAGATGAGGATGGAGTCTGAAACACACACCGCGAACATGTCCTCTACAACCACAATAATAACACATAAGAACAAAAGTGCTGATATTACCCCGACCAATACTAGTCAAGGCAGAGCGATCAAGAGAGATAATTGTACTGAGAGATTTGCGGCAATCTTCGTCCCCCAAAACTATATCGAATGCCTCCCGAAGAGAAGGGAGAGGGGAGATGAAGAATATGGATCTGAACTATCTCCGACTCCATGTTCAAACCCATCAAGAAAACATGAAGACGGCAGACGGTGGCGCTCTTTCTTTCACCACAACTGAACCGTATATGTATTACAAGCAAGAGTGAAGTGCTAAAAAAATTTTGTTCCTGATATAGTCACTCGAACTCCGAAAAATATTAGGATGCATTCAAAGATCCCTGATGCAATTCCAAAATTCGGTGAGTGAGCATGTAAATCTGTGTGGAGCTACCAATCTGTGAGTAGTTTTGCGAGCCCGAGTCTAGAAGTCATAAATAGAGTCCATCAACATATAACTCGGATTATCGTTGGGGGCATGGAGTGTAGAAGCCAAGAAACGACATGGGATTCTTTGAATCTTAATGCTTCCAAGAGGGATCGATTTTGAATGGTTCCATGACAATTCTATCAATATATCTGAACACGATGGCTGTGAATCACATGTTGAGCTGTTCGGGACCATTCGAGGTAATTAGTCCTATCAAGTGGCACGATGGTAATCCTCAATGAGTCAGTGTTGCCATGAGTCCTCTGAGGATCACTCATCTGTGACATCATCACACTTGGCGAAGAAACAAAAGAATCACCTATGTTGACACAACTTAATCAAAATAACTCTGATGTATATGCATCTAAGTGAGAAAAAATGGAGATGAATTGAACAACAGCCGAAAAAACCATGGGATCATCTGCAAGAAGAAAAACCTCCCTGGATCTTCAATAGCATTTGGGATCTTCACTGCTAGCAATAAGGAAGAAGAACTGCAATAATAAAGAAGATCTTCACTACTGGCTACTGGATGCAACCCCAACTGGAAGAAAACGACAGCTCGTACTTTGTTCGGGAAAGAAGAAAACGAAATGCATAGTCGGCAATATTTGAACAATAAACACCGCACTCAGTCGTCAGGAGAAAAAGAGAGGATCAAGCAAGGTCGACGAAAAAGCATGGGATGACAGCGACGAGATTGTACTCATTGTAGGCGTGACAACGGTGAGATTGTACTCATTGTAGGCGTCATTGGAAGTCGTCGGAGATGACGTCATTCATTGAATGGCGGCGGCGATGTCTTCAGTGAACGGCGGCGACGACGTCTTCAGTTAACGACAACGACGACGTCTTCAGTGAACGACAACGACGACGCCTTCAGTGAACAACGACGACGAGGCTGCATGCGTCATTAGAAGTCGGCAGCGACGGCGAGAGAGTCCCGCCTATGGAGCGCGTGGGATCAACATCATGGAGGATCCTTCAAAACTGCAGTCGATTGACGACGGAAGGTCATGTGAGTCGATGACAGAGGTCATCGATCAACGACAGTTGTGGAGATGGTGAGAACGGTGGAGGTTGTGAGAGTCGAATGAGTTAGGTCATTCCTATGATAAGTAGAAAGCAATATTCCGATCATAATGAATAATACTATCCTATACTCATACATATACATGAGTAAGGATCCAAAAAGGCTAAATTACCCTTGACGGGTATTACATACACGACTTGATAATAATAAATAATTACAACCATCTCTGCCTCATTCCTCAGAGGACTAGGTGATGTTAGACATCAATAACCATCATAAAACTAAGGTGGTGTTTGGTTGGGCTGAAAGGCTCCAATGAGGTTGGGAGAAAACGGAGGTTTAAAGAGTAGTAGTGTTTGGTTCGGCTCACGTCTAAAACGACGGTTTTAAATAACTGACATTTATATCAAATCACCATACGCGCTATTTGGCTCCAGTTGATCGCATCTTTTCGCATTTCTTTCCTCCTGATACCCTAAACCGATCGCAAGCGGTGATATCTCCCCCCTTTAACACTATCGTTGACGTCAATCCTCTGTCTGAGAGCTCCAGACGCGAGCAAGCTCGAGGGCGATATCACATTCTTCGTCATTCCACTCTTGGACTTCAGTTCGAATCGCCGACGACGAGCATGCCCCCGCTTCAAGCAAGGTTAGGGAGATTCTCCTGTTTTGGTCGATCGAGCTTGTCGCCGCTTCTCTCAACTAAGGACCTTCTACTCCTCTGTGTCTTCGACTAAATACCTCATGCTGCTCCACTGTGCCGTCGATTGAGGACCTCCTTCTGCTCCTCTGCGACGTCGACTGAGGACCTCCTGCTGCTCCAGCCAAAATGCAATTCGTATTATCTTTGCCATCAACTGAGTGAAAGTAGGACCTGTTGTGGATGCCTATTTGTAAAGCTGCGATGGATAGTTTCAAATTTGAATACTAGCAGACAACTCTAAAATTCATTGCTCCAAGTTGTACAAATGAATGAAAGCAGACATCTTTGAGGATACCTTAAAACATATACACACACAAATGAATAAAGATAAATTCAATAATTTTGGGAACATGTTTTGTCTCCAAGCAACCTAAATGAAGCCTACTACTAATTTCTAGTTTTCCCTTCATTTGGTTGGAACAAATATTATTTTTAACTCTGCAAATACCTTCAACATTCAAGTGATAATGAGCAGTTTTTTCACATACAAATGAATGGAAACAAAAACCCCAAATTGAAATGGATCATAATTCCTAACTGAGATGGATTAGCCCTAGCCGGATCATTTTGCACAATTCATCTGTTTGGGGTGTGTACAAATGTGTATGTGTGTATGACATGACTCAGAGCCAGTTTGTGTGGTTTATCATCGGAACGTACGAAAGGCCAAGGAGACTGAACCAACCAGTTCAGTCTCTCCTTCCTCCTAAACAACTCCGGATGGGGCTCGGTCGGTTCAGGCGGCTGGGTATATGGGGGTTGTGGCTGCAACCCTAGGGGGCATCGAGAAACTCATTGAGGTACTCCTCTTAGAACTTAGAACCTTAGAGTAGCAGTAGTTCTATCATTTGATATCAGAGCAGTCGACTCTCGGAAAATGGCCACACATGGGACTCGGCTGACGACATTGGAGGAAGGGCAGCAGGGAACACGCGATCGGGTCGAAGCCTTGAAGCAGGAATTGGCGCAGAGGATCAACAAAAGAGAAGAGCGCTTGTGCACTGCGATCCTGGATGCGACAAAAGCGTTGGAGGGAAAATTGAGTT
The DNA here is from genome assembly GCA_039583875.1 of Platanthera guangdongensis. Classification (NCBI taxonomy): domain Eukaryota; kingdom Viridiplantae; phylum Streptophyta; class Magnoliopsida; order Asparagales; family Orchidaceae; genus Platanthera; species Platanthera guangdongensis. The sequence goes on along the minus strand of CM077153.1, from coordinate 3,184,020 downwards.
GCATGGAGAGGGCGACCGATCATGGAAAGGGGGTGGCAATGGAGGGTGTCGTCGATCTCAGCGGCACAGGAGAACCCCTAGCAGAATAGAGTATCGCGGAGGGAATTCCATCGAAAGCGACGGATTGCGGGATCAACGCTTCTAGCAGATCAAAAGGAGTTGTCAATCCGGGACAGCGAGCGTAGGTGCAGCGACAGTGGGACAACTGGGGGCCAGGGGAGGGATCTGGGGAGCGGCGGCTTCACCAGGCATCCGGGAGGCATTCTCCAGCAGTGACAGCCACAAGTGGCAATGGAAATGGCTTGGGAAGGCATGGGGGTGCACGAGCCCCACATAGATGGGAAGTAGAAGCTCCAGCAGGGGACTATTGGGGTAGGGGGGCCATCAAACAAGGCATAGGGAGGTCAGGGGAGAATGAGGGAATGTGGAATCAAGGATGGGGACAACTTCCAAATCATCCGGAGACACTGGCACCGCAGCAACACCCAACACGGAATGAAGAGGATGGAATTTCCTAAGTACAAAATGGAGATCTGTTAAAATGGATCGAGAGGGCCGATATATTTTTTGGGTACTAGACTACTAGGAGCTTCCCAAAAACCAGTGGGTACACATCGCTTCTTCTCACCTGGAAGGGGATACCTATCAGTGGCATAGCTGGTGGAGGAAGCAACGACCCTACCCCACGTGGGAGGAATTCTCTGATGGGTTCAACACGAGATTTGGACCGACTGTGTATGAGGACTTCGATATGATGTTGATTAAGATGAGATAGACAGGGACAGTAAACGAGTACAGAAAGGAGTTTGAAAGGTTAGCTAATCAGATGTGGTGTTCATAAAAGGTGCTTCTGGGGTGTTTCATGGTCGGACTCAAGGAAAGCATCAGTGATGAGGTACAAACATTCCAGCCCAGAAACATAGCTCATGCCATCAGAATGACACGATTGCAGGAGGAAAAACTTGGAAGATGCAAGGCGACAGTGGCTTTTCGAGGGAATAGTAAGGAAGGATTACATAGTACGTCCAAAGGAACTAACAGTTCCTCCGTATGGAAGGAAGTGACAGTGAAGCGATTGTAGTGACAAGAGATGCAGGATCGACGGACCAAGCGGTTGTGCTATACTTGCGACGAGAAATTTATCCTCGGACACAAGTGTAAGGTAGTTCAAGAATACATGCTGCAGGAGGAGAAAGAATCAATGGAAAAGGTGGAGGACATCGCATCCGAGGGGAGAGAGGTTCTGGAATTGAAGGAGATTGAAGTCTCCGTTCATGCTTTGGAAGGAGGAGGACAACCTTCCACTATGAGGATGATAGGAAGGGTGGCAGACCAAAGAGTTTCGATACTGGTAGATAGTGGGAGCACCCACAACTTCATCAACACCGAGGTAGCCAAGAAACTGACTATCACATTGACAGAGGATATGGTATTCAAAGTGCTCGTGACAGACGAGAATTTACTACAGTATATAGGAGCCTTGAGAAAGGTGCCGCTCACGATACAGGGATTTAGGTGTCATATAGATTTGTATGTTCTACCAATTCGAGGGTCAAATGTAGTATTGGGGGTGCAGTGGTGGAGACAGTTGAACCTAGTTACAAATGATTGGGAGAACATGACCATGGAATTAACTCATGGTGGGAAGAAGCACACGCTGCAAAGTAATAAGGGACGGTTTGTAAAGGAAGCAACTATCTTGTCCCTTGAGAAAAGGGTCGAGCAGGACTACCCCGTGGCTTGGGTCCTGATAGGAGGAGATCCCTTGAAGCAGAGGGAGGAAATTTCAGAAAATTGGTAGGAGGTCTTTGAGATTCGGTATGGTCTTTAAAACACCAAAAGGGCTACCACCACTGCGTGCATGCGATCACATGATCATTATTAAGGAGGGAGCGGAACCAACGAGTGTTCGACCTTACATATACTCTCACATGCAGGAGGAAATTGAGAGATGCATCCGAGATATGCTGCGGGAAGGGACTATTCGACACAACACAAACCCATTTTCCTCTCTGGTCCTATTGGTGAAGAAAAGGGATGGAACTTGGAGATTCTACATAGAACCTTAGAGTAGCAAGGAACAGAGATATTATTAGATCCGCATGCAGGAGGGGGGAATAGAAAAAACAACATTCAGAAGTCGGACCCCCTCCAAGTATGTGAAAATCGGTGAGACTGCATAGAACAAACAAGATTCAGAAAGTTCGTAGTGCTATTCACAAGGAAAGTCGGACATCTTGGTGGTGGTGGACCGCCTCTCCAAGTATGGTGACTTCATTGCGCTTTTGCACCCTTACACAACAGAGACCGTGGCAGAAGCCATTATCAGGGAGGTGGTGAGACTGCATGGAATATCGACCTCCATTATCTCTAATCGTGACCCAGTGTTCATTAGCAGATTTTGGGAGACTTTTTCGCTTGACGGGGGCGTCCTTACGCACGAGCACCACGAACCACCCCCAGACCAACAAGCAGTCAGAAGCCCTGAATAGAAACATGGAGACATATTTGAGATGTTTCATTGCAGGTAAACCCCACCAGTGGAGTAAATGGCTTCCATGGCGGAATATTGGTAAAATACAACATATCAAACAACGAGAAAGATGACACCATTCAAAATATTGTATGGGAGAGCACCGCCAACACTTAGAGTTATGAGAGAAGATTCGTCATGGTGTCGAAAGTGGAGGCAGCTTTGAGAGGGCGAGACAACATCTTGAAATAGTTGAGGGAGAATCTACAGAAAGCACATCACCGCATAAAGGTCCAAGCAAACAAGCACCAACAAAAGCAAAGTTTTGAGCTAGGGGAGTGGGTGTACTTAAAGTTAAAATCTTATCGACAGCTGTCAGTAGCAGGAAAGAGGAACCATAAGCTGGCACCCTGTTACCACGGGCTTTTCAGGATCTTGAGGAAGGCGGGGGTTGTGGCGTACACTTTGGAGCTTTCGGTGGATTCCCGATTCCACCCTACTTTTCATGTGTCGCTGCTCAAAAAGGCCTTACAAGGGAATGCTCCAAACATTAACACTTTGTTGGAAGTGACAGAGTTGGGTGAAGTACGACCGATATCGGAAAAGATTCTAGAAGCGAAGCTCAAGAAGGTGCAAGGGAAGTCTATCGTACGATTGCTGGTCCACTGGAGAGGCATGGGAGAGACATAAAAGACTTGGGTGGACTCTGATGATCTTAAGGAAGCATATCCAGAATTTCATCTTGAGGATAAACAATTTTTCAAAGGCGACGGGAATGATCTTAGAACTTAGAATCTTAGAGTAGCAGTAGTTCTGTCAGTGTATGTATGTGTATATGTGTGTGTGAGTATGTTTGAAAAAAAATATTTTACCTAATTTGTGCCCAAACAACTTTTCCAAAACTCTATTTTGCAAACTTCATTTAACCCAAACAGTATTTTTACAAAACTCTATTTTTCAGAAATAGCACTTATCTCAAACTCCATTTTCTATTAGCAAATTTCCATCAACAACAACCCAGCCAAACAGAACCTAAGTTTTTGAACGGAGGAATCTTTCATCCTATTATCACGGGGTGCAACTATTCTAAGACAGAATGAAAGGAGATTATTTTCTAATTTTCAATGTTGACCCATAGCCCGTAATTCCTAGTATTTTCCCATAGAGATCTAACTAATCTTTAATACAAAATGTGAAACTCCTTCCTGGTTTTACACAATACCAGAAGCCTGGTGCTGTTCATGCTATGCTATAAAACTAAAAAATGCATATTGATAGTAACACTATAATAACTTCATGGTATTCTCAAAAGTTCTTATCTGAATAAACTAATGGGATTAATTTCAAAAGGAGGTGATAGTTATCATGAAACTAATTCCAAAATTCAAAATAAAGTGAAATAAAGTAAATTATCACAATTTGAGATGTTACACATGGACTGCCCACAATACATAAGACATGGAAGTGATTTGAAGAATTGTGTCACAACATTTAATTAATTACAATCATTCCAACAAGACAAAAGAAATCTACTAGTGTGATTATGCAAAACTGTCCTTCCTACAATAAATGTTTGCCTTTTCCAAATAATACATCACCCCAACAAAACCACGGATCCCAAAATATAGCATGCCAAATATTTAAAAAAATGAAGGCAACTACATCCATAGGAGGTGAAGAGGAAGAAGAAGCAATATGAAGATAATGTGAGAGGAGTAACTGAATTTATATGCAAAGAGTCAGATATTTCAGATTGTATTGATATAGATTTAAGACTAGTCTGGCCACCCATGGCTTATAAACTGAAAATTCTGAACAAGATGTTATGCATGCACTTATTGACAAATAAAAAATGTTACTGAAAGAAAATTTAAATTTAATAATTTAAATTTAATATAATTAACAAATACCCAAAACTTGCATAATATGAATGCTCCTGAATAGCCATTATCTGAACAGCATTATATCCAAGACTCTTAATTCGAGGCAAAACATCATCTCTGAAGTTAATATATGTATTGATCTTTGGCTCCTGCAAATGAAACTTAACTATTTATAAATTGAATTCCAGGGAGATAAATGCTATGATAATTTTGAAAGGAGAAAAAGACAAACACGTTTTAGAACATGAAATGACTTGTGCAGATCATTTATCCAAATACAGACACCCATGAAAAGTGTTTGCAAGAAATCAATTGTACAGCTGACATCGACTTATCTATAAATACATAGGGTGGGTTTGGGCGCAAATATCCTGCAGAGCCCATCTAGGAGGAGACCGCGGTGGTCTCCCCAGAGGATTTTCGCAGGAAATTCACGAAAATCATAATGTGGGACGGATCCAGCTGCCCGTCCACGGCCCCTCCAAATGGGAGGAGGATGCAACCACACAGGGTCCACCCCGCCAAACAAGCCCTTAATCATGGAGTGGATCCAGCTGCCCGGCCACAGCCCCTCCAAATGGGAGGCGGCCGCGGCCGCGACTGCGCATAATCCGTCCCGCCAAACAAGCCCTTAATCGTGATTATATGTGAAAAAATGTCTTAGTGTGTAGCAAGGAATGCAAGCAAGAACTGGAAAAGGTGTTTGGGAAACAGCTCAAACTGAACTTTATTAGTATCTAAACAAGAGATTAAAGACCTAATGTAGGGCACGCTACGGGGGTGCACCAAACCTAGACTTCTAGAGGTGGAATGTAACAGTGACACACTAATCCCAAATCTAAATGCAATGGAAAACCGTCGGAGACGATGACATAATAATTTAGAGCAATAGAATTTCAACCCACGCAGTTAATTAAAAGGATAGAAAAACAAGCATTCAATTCAGCAATTATTTAATGACTTTCCTCCGCTCGGATGGTCAAGGCTAAGCGCGCGGCGAATAGATCCCACCTGCAAATTATAAGTGTATTGCAACAAAGTTCTACACGTACAAATCCAAACAAAACACAGTAGTCAATCCAATAATAATGTCAACTCAAATGTTCCAATACAACAAGAGACTCACCAAAGTAGTGGGTTGACCGATGCATTGAAGATTTTGAAGCCGGATGCGCGGGACGACGATCGAATGTGGAGTCAGCGGCGTGAAAATGATGACGGTGGCTGTTCTCAGCATTGGATGGTGGAATCAGACCAAAAATAGATAGGTCCGACCACGTAGGAATAGATCCGGGCAAGGGATGAATGGATCTGAAGTATGCTGGAGGATTCGGGCTACGAGATGACATATGGGTGCATGAAATGACGGATCGGGGGCTGAAGTTCTTAGATCTTGACTGATCTAGAGAATAGGGGCTGTGAGAAGGTGGATCCACGAAAAATATGGGTAAGGGAACTAGGGGTTGGCGGCTGGATACTCGTCGGGTGCAGGGAGGAATTTTGTGAGAGGCGGCGATGATCTGGGAGAGACACGGGTGGCTGTGGTGGCTACAACAGGCAGAGGGTGGTGCGGTTGGTTGAGGGAGGGGTTAGTCGGCGGTGGTTTGATGGAAGGAGGCGGCTGTAGACCGACGGCTGCAGACCGACGGCTGCAGGAAAATTGAAACTAGGCCGTCGGGTGAGGGGAAGGGTTTGGGGGCTGCAACGAGTCGGGGAAGGTTGTGAGGAGTGGAAAATGGTGGCAAGGGTTAGGGCAAACCTCAAGGAAGGAGATCCAAGCATAGGAGTCGTCACTTAGGATTCCATGGAGTCAACACCGTGGGGTGATCGCGGGGTTCCGGGATAGCATTCTCCAAAACCTGCAATGACATAAAACCGGCCCACTACAATCCTATTTATAATGAAATAAAAGCTAAGACATCTCATCTTCAACGAATATGATTGGTCGAAGGTGGTGTCACTCAAAATACAATAAAATAAACCAAAAACAATAAAGTAGCATATGATTTTGACTCGCGACACGGATCCAGACACATCCGCGGAGTCGGATTGGCGATCCGATCAAGCCTTGTTGCGCGAATACACGAACGTGGGTCCCGCCTTGCGACAACCCTCTCCTGGTACACGGTCTGATGGATCCCCATCAACTCCTCCCGACTGAAAAGCCTTCATCTCCGATGAATGGAGACGATCATACTGACGTCGAAGTCCAGGGGCGAGCTGATCGAGCTCTGTTGGTGGGTCTCAGCAATGGGTGTACTATGGTGGACGTCAGACGTAGGTAGACTATGAGGGTAGTAAGATGACAGGAGTGGGGGTGGTGTGGTTGGGCGTCTCCCCTGCTCGGATCCACATACTCGTGAGACTCGTAGTATGGTGTAATATCCTCAACATTAAATACTGGATGAATTCTCATACTTGCCGGGATATCGAGCTGGTAGGCGTTTGTCCCAATATGACTTATAACAGAGTAGGGGTCCATTCGCTCGACGCTTAGTTTTTTGGCAGGCCCCCGAAGGGAGCCTTCTCAGGGCGGATTCACACCATTACCTTTTCACCTTCTTGAAATACTTGTTCCTGTCTTCGCCTATCTGCATGAGTTTTAAAATTGTCATTCCTCGTTATTATCCGTCGGCGGACCGACTCACGCAACTCATGCAAATGTTGTGTAAAAGACTCATCAAACTCACTAATGCGCAACTCTAGGGGGCTAGGAACAAGATCGATAGGCTTCCTAAGGTCATATCCAAACACTACATGAAATGTACTCAGCCCCGTAGAGCTATTGACTGAACTGTTGTATGCAAACTCCGCGACTAGAAGGTCAAGATCCCAATTGCCTATATGTTCTCCCACTAAACACCTCAATAGTTTTCCTAAGCTACGGTTTACTACTTCAGTCTGCTCGAATGATTGTGGATGATATGCCGAGGAGAACCTAAGAGTGGTGTTAGTTTTTTGCCACATGGTCTTCCAAAAATAACTCATAAATCTAACATCGCGGTCTGACACGATAGACTTGGGCAGGTCATGCAGTCTAAAAAACGTCCCTCATAAAGATAGATGCTATGCGTGAAGCATCTGCTGTCTTGCGGCATGCAATAAAATGTGTAATTTTCGAGAACCGATAGACCACCACGAAGATGGAATCATGTCTACGAAGAGTGCGGGGAGCTCGAGCACGAAGTCCAAGCTGATGTCCTCCCAAGGGCGATGTGGAACAGGTAACAATGTGTATAGACCCATGTTCTGCTTGGTGCCTTTGTCGTTTGGCAGATACGACAGTGGTGGAAAACGCGAGCCACGTCCTTCTTAAGACTGGGACAGAAAAAGCGGTCCTCAACAATGGCGATAGATTTATCTCACCCAAAGTGCCTAGCAGCCCTGCCAGCGTGGAACTCCCAAATCAGGTAATCATGGTAGAATGTCTGAGGTATGCATAGGCGGAGCCCCAGTACAGGTACCCCTCAAAAATTGGATATCCCTCAACAGGATCTGGGGGGGGGGGGGGGGTCTCGGGATAAGGCAGTAAAATCTCATCAAAATCGGGGCATGTAGGATAATCTATAATCACTCACTCAAGCCCATCTACACGTGCGGTCATCGTCTGAAGCAAGGAGACACATCGACTCACCACATTAGTCGGCTTATTCTCAACACCAGCTCAGCGTTCGAGAACATAATGAAAATCCTGTAGATACTCGACCCACTTGGCAAGTCGGTGTTCCAATTTGCGCTGTGAATCTAAGTATCGTAAAGCCTTGTGATCCGAATAGAGCACGAACTCCCGGGGAAGGAGATAATGCCTCCAGTAGCACAGAGACTGGACAATCACATAAAATTCTTGATCATAGTTCGAGTATTTTTGCGTGTCCTCGTTCAGTTTCCCACTAAAGTAGGAAACTGAATGTCCCTTTTGGCTCAATACGCCACCAATCCCTACACCAGAAGCATCACACGCGAGCTTGAACGCACGACTAAAATCAGGAAGTCTCAAGACGGGAGTCGTCGTCAATCTCTCTTTGATCTCCTCAAAAGCTCTAGTGGCTGCGGGGGTCCACTGAAACTCTCCCTTGTTAAGGAAGCTCATGAATAGGGCCAAGATCGTTCTGAACCCCTGGACAAACCTCCTATAGAAGGTGGCTAGTCCATGGAAGCTGCGAGCCTCGTGGATGTTCGCTGGCACAAGCGAGTCGCGAATAGATTTGACCGTCTCAGGGTCAACAAATACTACAGTAGATGACACAATGAATCCAAAAAAGTGAACAGACTCAAAAAGGAAGGAGCACTTCTTCAAATTCGCATACAATTTCTCTCGGTGGAGGGTGCCGAAGAAAAACCTCAGATGATCGAGGTGATCGGCCTGAGTCTGGCTATAGATAAGTATGTCATTGAAATACATTACCAGAAACTTGCCAATGTAGAGCCGTAACACCTACGTCATAACTCTCATAAACGTGTTTGGGGCATTAGATAGCCCAAATGACATGACTAGCCAGTCGAACAGACCGTCCTTGGTCTCAAAGGCCCTCTTCCATCCATCTCCCTCACAAACTCGTATCTAATGGTACCCACTACGGGGGTCGATCTTGGAAAATATCTGGGCACCGAACATAGTATCCAGTTGGTCGTCGAGTCGTGAGAAAGGGAAACAATACTTGACCGTGATTTTATTAATGATGCAGTTATCGATGCACATACGCCACTAACGTCCTTCTTAGGGGTAAGAAGGGCGGGAACCGCATACAAACTCCAACTCTCACAAATAAACTGCTTCTGAAGAATAGACCGTCCTTGGTCTTAAAGGTCCTCTTCCACCCATCTCCCTCACGAACTAATGGTACCCACTACGGAGGTCGATCTTGGAAAATATCTGGGCACCGAACATAGCATCCAGTTGGTCGTCGAGTCGTGGGATAGGGAAACGATACTTGACCGTGATTTTATCAATGACATGGTTATCGATGCACATACTCCACTAACGTCCTTCTTAGGGGTAAGAATGGCGGGAACCACATACAAACACAAACTCTCACGAATAAACTGCTTCTGAAGAAGCTCATCAACCTGCCTCTTGAGCTCAGAATGCTCATCAGGATGCATACGATAATGGGGCAGGTTCGGGAGAAAAGCCCCTGGGACTAAGTTAATAGCATGTTGAATGTCCCGTGAAGGGGGCAGCTCATCAGGGAGCTCATCAAGCATAATATCCGCAAACTCATCCAAAAGGAGACGCACCACGGGAGTGGTCTTAAGGGGGGCACTCAGAGGCCACAGTGGCCGACACAGCATAGATGATATCAGACTCAATGCTATCTCGCAGGAACTCTCCTCGCCTCAAGATATGTAGGGGCCGCGAGGCGCTCGTACTCACGGAAGGCTCAATCTGACCCTTGGATTTCTCATTGGGTTGGGTAGGCATCAACGTAATCTTCCGCCCTTTGTCATAAAAGACACACATGTACAAGCGGCCGAAACACGTGACGTCACGATAAAATAGCCAGGGGAGACCAAGCATCACATGGGCAACGTCCTAGGGAATGGCGTCACGCCAGACCCGATCCTGAAATGAGGTATCAGGACGAGGCAGTGCAAAGTAACCTGAATCGTCCTCTTATTAACCCAGACAACACGATAAGGGTAGGGGTGAGGCTCTGCCTTCACCTGCATGCGGTCAAGACCATTCTGGGCCACGATATTCACAAAACTCTCATTGTCGATAGTTATCTTGCAGGGATCGCCTACACTAGGAAAGTACACATAAAATATTGTAGTGTGGCGCCAATCCTCTTCTGCATGTGGGGGTAAGTAGGAGGCGCCTAATCACTCTCATCTCTAAGGATCGCTCAACGTCACTCTCTCATCCTTCCTCGACAGTGGTTGTAATCTCCTCAATAACCTCCTCACCTTCTTCTAAACTCTGCTCCTCGTCCTCAACTAGCAGGCTCCGCGTGGGGGACTGCACCGCCATGTGTTCTCTGTCAGAACATTTATAACAAAGAATACCCCCAGACTATGTTTCACCGACACCGACATGCGACACGTGACACGCCACACGACTAGTCAATTCTCAAAAAATACCATATTCCGACGACACATTGAGACACATATATTAAATATTTATTTTTCTATAGCAATCTCATAATCTAAATGTTCTCGTTGAATCATGTTAAATGCATTCTCAAACAAACCTTTTCCCTAACTTTCAATCTCCATTTTTCTAGAGAAAATATTTACCTCACTAGTAGAGCCACATTCACTACTTGAAATGCTAGAAGGGGGTAAAGACACTTTTTAGGAGCAAAACTCGTTATTCTAACATTCACCACTTCTTCTAGTTTTCTATCTCAAATAGATCACTCATTGAGACTTCTACACACTTTCTAATTTATTTTTCATCAATCATTAACATATGTGCTCTCACTATTATATATGAACTTATAAAATATTTTTCACAAAAAATGCACTTTCAAGACAAATTGTCTCTCACCTCACCATGAGTAGCTTATTGACAAACCTCCATAATGGTTTATTTGGATCATCATCAATAGATATAAGCTCTTGCGAACCATTATTACTATCCTTGCTTGAAAATATTCTACAAAATAAAAAAATAACAACCACAAAATTTGAATACTAGAACCACCACCAAAACAACAATAAGAATAATTAGAAAAACAACAAATAAATAAATTACAGAGCGTCGGAGTCTGGAGCAGAGCCGACGAGGAGAGTGTCGGATGAGCGTCGGAGAGTCCGACACCGACACGCTGTGCATTTTGAAGTGTCGGTGCTTCATAGCCCCCAGATCGTTGGCCATCAGCTGTGATGGCCTTGCCCTTCGTATCTGTAGGAACACGTGAGGATGCAACGACGGTGGTCTGGGGCGGAGCGGGTTTCCTATAAGTCGAGGTATCAGTCCGAGAGGGGAGCTGCCTCGTGCTAGATGAATGGAGGTACTGCTCTTACTCTAGGGCAAGCTGAAAAATCTGATCAACAGTCTCTAGTCGGTGGGGAATCAGCTTTCTCTGAATCTCAGAATGTAGGCCCGCCCTGAAATGAGAAGCGGTAGCAATAGGCTCCTCCGAGATGTCACTCCTAACGACAAGTTCGTCGAATTGAGTCATATATTTTGCGACAGTGAGTCTCCCTGATCGTAAGTTCTGTAACTGCTCAAATAACTGGCATCGGTATGACGCAGAGAGGTACTTCTCTTTCAGTATTTGCTTCATCTCATCTGATCGGGTGATAGAATAATCGCCATCTCGCTCAATAGCTCTCTCAATGCTAATCCAAAATACTTTGGCCAGTCCGACCAGCTTCATTTTGGCGAAGCGAACGCAACGCTCGTCGCACATGTCATACCACTCGAAGTAACGGTCCATGTAGAGGAGCCAATCACTAAAGGATTTTGGGTCTAGACGACCATCAGATGAAGAGGCATCGATGTGAATATAACAAGTGATGTCGTAGTGGTAGCCACCTCTCCGTGGGTCAGAATAATCCACTGGGTATTCGTCATGGGCGTAATCATATCGAGCGGGTGGGGGACAACAATCTCTCCGACCCGGGGGATAATACTCATCGCGGTGATGGTCACGACGACTGTGTGTGGGCACACGATCTTTGGGGTCAGGATGAGGCTGAAGGGGCATATGATACTCATCACGCTGGTGTGGGAGTCTATCACGAGTCGGAGCTTGTCTACGCTTAATCGCAAGATCGAGATTCCGCCTGGCTGGTGGTGTTGGGGCTCGGGGAAGAATATCACGACGATAACGATGTACGGGAGGTTGAGCATCCATCAGACGCTGGTCAAGACGAGGACGAGCATTAGGGTCGTCCTCTAGCGAGTCGTCGTCCTGTACTGGAGTGTCCCTGGCATTTTCTACGTAGTCTAAACGAAGATTCACCTTGGCGAGATCGTGACGCACATCGTCGAACTAGGTACTTAAAGTGTCCAAACGATCAAGTATAAGACGCTGAAACTAATCAAAAGCGGCAACCGAATTCGAGCTCGCCGCTCGGTCGCCGGTGACTAGCGGATCTGGCATGCTTGCTCTAAAAATCCTACCACTACGGAGCATAAAATCGGCCCGACCTGGGCTCTGATACTAATTGACGTAGGGTAGGCTACGGGGGTGCACCAAACCTAGACTTCTAGGGGTGGAATGCAACAGTAACACACTAATCCCAAATATAAATGCAATGGAAAACAATAAGAGACGACGATAAAATAATTTAGAGCAATAAAATTCCAACCCACGCAGTTAAATAAAAGGATAGAAAAACAAGCATTCAATTCAGCAATTATTTAATGGCTTTCCTCCGCAAGGAGGGCCAAGATTAAGCACGCGACGAATAGATCCCACCTACAAATTATAAGCGTATTGCAACAAAGTTCTACAAGTATGAATCCAAACAAAACACAGTAGTCAATCCAATAATAATGTCAACTCAAATGTTTCAATACAACAAGAGACTCACCAAAGTAGTGGGCTGACCGAGACATTGAAGATTTTGAAGTCGGATGCGTGGGACGGCGATTGAATGTGGAGCCAGCGGCGTGGAAATGATGGTGGTGGCTGTCCCCGACATTGGATGGTGGAATCGAACCGGAAATAGATAGATCCGACTACGTAGGAATAGATTTGGGCAATGGATGAATGGATCTGATGTATGGTGGCGGATCCGGGCTACGTGATGACGTATGGGTGCAGGAAATGACGGATCGGGGGGCTGAAATTCTTAGATTTGGACTGATCTAGAGAATAGAGGCTGTGTGAAGGTGGATCCACAAAAAATAGAGGTACATGAATCTGGGGATGGCAGATGGATACTCGTTGGGTGCAGGGAGGGGTTTTGTGAGAGGCGGCGGTGATCTGGGAGAGGCACGGGTGGCTGTAGTGGCTCCAGCAGGCAGAGGGTGGTGTAGTTGGTTGAGGGAGGGGTTAGTCGGCGGTGGTTTGATGGAAGGAGGCGGCTGTAGACCGACGGTTGCAGGAAAATTGTAACTGCAGGTCGTTGGGTGAGGGGAAGGGTTTGGGGGGCTGCAGCGAGAGGGGAAGGTTGTGAGGGGTGGACAATGGTGGCAGGGTTAGGGCAAATCTTGAGGAAGGAGATCCAAGCCTAGGAGTCGGCACCGTGGGGTAATCACGGGGTTCTTGGATAGAATTCTCCAAAACCTACAACGACCAAAAACCGGACCACTACAATCTTATTTATAATGAAATAAAAGCTAGGGCATCCCATCTTCAACGGATATGATTGGTCGGAGGTGGTGCCACTTAAAATACAATAAAATAAACCAAAAACAATAAAGTAGCATATGATTTTGACTCGCGACGCGGATCTGGACACATCCGCGGCGTCGGATCGTCAATCCGATCAAGCCTTCCTACGTGAATACACGAACGTGGATCCCGCCTTGCGCCGACCCTCTCCTGGTCTACGATTTGATGGATCCCCATCAAGACCTCTTCACAACAAACTAAAAGAATAGTTGATGGAGCATTTGTGGCATGGAAGAAAACTGAAGTCGCACCTAAAAAAATCTTGATTACAATGAGGTGCTAATTGAACCTGTCAACAACATCTTTGATGATTTATGTATACTTGATTTGTTCCTAGCATATTTCAAAGCTTTAGCTTAGGAGCCTAAGCATATTTTGTCAAAGTAGAAGCTCAATGTATTGTGGTAAACTTACCAGGAAGTGCTCATATCGCGCAAACAAACTTCATAGGCTGAGGTGATTTAATACAAAAAATTATGAGTTGTTGCTGGGTCAAAATAATAATCCCATTTGTGCTTCAACAAAGATCGTTGGTTCTTTCCAGGTACTTCCTTACTTTTCATGGTATCAAAGACGTAGGTTCGTGATATGTCATCTATTTGACAATGAAAGAGCCCGGCAACCTTTGTCATATGTTCGCATCAATGTTGTTGTTTTGTCCCGTGATGGTACTGTCAAATCTTGTGACAGCGACATAGTTGGGTGCAGTCAATAATGACGGTTTTAAATGCAATTGGAAACGTTGTTTCATTCTTTGCTCACACATGTTGTGTGCCTCGTTGTAACACGGAAGATTCACCAAAGAGGCGGCAGGAAGTGGAGTGGGTGGAGGTGAAGAATACTAGAGAGCCTTGTCGTAGTTACCTAAATGGGGTGTACTCGGAAGAAGAGAGCTATCACAATCACACAATAGGGACAAAAGAGAGACTTCAAATTCTTCGTTTTATTCCAACATTCTATGTATGTAAATAGGCAACATGACACTAACAAACTATTAATGACTATCTAACTAACAACTTCTATCAATCCACCCATTATTAATACATAATCTAAGTACAAAAGACCTATTAATGACAAATGAAGTGCGATAATCGCAATGATTCATAACATAAAAGACCACTAATGATAAAACACATGACGCCAATAACATCACTCCCTATTCCAAGATGAGCTTGCCTTCAAGCTCAAAGGGTGATGATTTTCTGTGTCAGCTTATTTGATTTTATCATTGTCTCCTTCATTCAACTCTAAGAAGAAAAGCTTTTTACAACAATGTCCTCTCTAGTATAAGCGTCGTCTGATTATAACCTAACCCATATGATCAGCAATCGTGAATCTCTGTGTGTGACAGACACCAGATATGTGGAGGCAGGCTCAACTTGGGTCTACCTCTTCAATTTCTCTTCACTGTGTCTATAATGAGATAGTGGCATTGATTCATCTGTAATCGACATTATCCTAGTCAAACTCACAGTAGTGACTAAGTTTGGTGGATTTTCAAACTCAATTTTTGGTCAAATCATTCATGGAGTTCTGCAGTGAAGACTACGTCCTGCTTCTCGGGTTGGACAGGAAAAAACGGAGTAGGAGAACTTAAAACCTCTCCAAATAATCGTCGACGGACCCTATTTGCCACAACGAGATTAGTTCACTATGAAGATTCCCTCGTACAGAAGGGGGGGGGGGGGGGGGGGTGGGTGGCAAATAACATGTTGTAGAGCTTTGTAAATTTTGCCAAAATCATTCATAATTTTTCATTTGAAAACATACAATCAATAAACATCTAATATAGGAGGAATGGTTAGAGAGGATAAAATGTTGTTGCAGAGACAGTAGAGATGAGGTAGTAGTCACGCCATCATCATTATTATTCCAACAGTTTCCTTTTCAGCCTTTTGAGTCGCTAAATCCAGAGGAGACCAATGTTAAATCCAAACCTCGATGAGGATCCTATATTGCATCACGAATGATGTCAGGACATTATCTGAACCAAGTTCAACAGTTTAGAGGTCTTAAAATAGGTCAAATAGGTGTTGAAGGTTACCTTTCCAGGAGTGGAGTGTTGAAGGTTATCTTTCAAGCAGTGGAGAGACTTAAATTCATCTGATATTGTCTTTACAACTTTGCAGTTTCGTGGTAAATAGTCATTCAATATGACTCACTATCTATAGAGTTCAGTGTTGAGAACTAAACTCAACCATCATCCTAGAGCCATTGCTCAGAGGGCTAAATTGGGGGATCGTAAGTCAGGTGATGATGATGACCATTGGTGATGCGGGGTAGGGTGTGAAGTGAGACTACAATGCAACTCTAACATACAACCTTAACACTAAATGTAATGCGACCATACGAGAAACAATGACAATAATAAAAAACTGACAATAAACATTAAACCCATGCAATTATAATAAACAAGCTTAAATAACTTTTTTTTGAGCTAGCTAGTAATGGCTTTCTTCGAAGGAAGGGGCCAAAGTAGAGCACGTTGCCAATGATTCCCTCCTGCATATCACGAGTAAATCTAGAATAAATTTCCACAATGCTATTTATCCACACAAACATGAAATCACAATACCATATTTCAATATATAAAACATGCATCAATACAACAAATAAATATTCACAAAGCACGGAGGATGTCGTGGGAGGGGAGATCTAAAGATGTGTGACGCAATAGAGACGATTCGGGGAGGAGTTTGGTAGCGAAGATAGGGTTTGGATCTGGGCAGATGCTTGATTTGAGCAAAGGGGGATTGGGGGGATGCGGCTCTCAGGCTAGGGAAATAGGGTTGCAGCTTCCATGTTCGAAAGAATAAGGGTTGCGGCTTTCGGTTTGAGAAAATAAGGGGTTGCGGCTGTAACAATAGGGGTGCTGGTTGAAGAAAGGCAGGGCAACAGTAAGGGTGTCAGGCAGCGGTGAGGGTTCCGAGTGGTGGCGAGGGTGCCGGGCGGCGGCGAGGGTGCAGCGGGGCAGTTATAGGGGAGCAAAAATTGGGCAGCTTATGGTTGTGGTCGGGCAGGGGTGGATTAGACCAGGTAGTAGGGTGGGCAATGGTTTATGGGGAGGATACTATTTTGGAGGGTCAACAGAGGTTTGGTTAGGGCTTGAGGGGGAAAGTTGAAGGTTATGTATAGGGGATACTACCTAGGAGTCGTCATCTAGGACCTCACGGAGTCGTCATCGTGAAGGGATCGTCGGATTCTAGGAATGAACATCTCCAAAATCTGCAATAGCCTTCTAGCAGACCTCATACTCCATATTTATAATAAAACAATATTAATGCACCCCGACATCGACAAATATGATTGGATGAGAATGTGGCGAGCCCGATTACATGAAATAAAATGGAACATAGCGATAAAATATAGGAAAAAGTAGATAAACGATGAGTCAGATGCAACTGTGGAATTATATGCCGATCCGATCAAGTCCTGCGCGTATATGCGAACGTGAGTCCCGCCTTGCGGCGAGCTAACTCTAATTGATCCTCATCAACTCCCCTACTGAATGGAGACAATTATATTGTAGTCGAAGTCCAGGGGCGAGTCAATCAAACTCTGCAAAAACTATCTAAGTATCGTCGGTGAAGGGCCGTCCACGCTAGTGTACCAAGTATCAACACACATGACCGTCCGAAGAGGGAATATACTCATGTGATACTATCTCAGTAATGCTCTCAACGTTCAATTCACGTGTAGGGGAACCCGATGCGATCAGTGTGACAAAGGTAAAGCCAAGTAGACGGACTCACATGTGGGTGGAACTCAGGAGTGGAGTGAGTGTGGGATGGTGAAGGGGTAGGCTCATGAGGGTATCCACAATACGGATCCACATACTCGTGAAGCTCGTAGTATGGAGTCAAATCCTCTACATTAAATATGGGATGAATACCCATGATTGCATGGATATTAAGTTCATAAGCATTCATCGTGATACGTCTCATAACTGTGTAGGGACCCATTCACTTAGCTTCCAAATTTTTGGCAGGCCACGAGGGAAACTCTCAGCGCGGACTCGCACCATCACATGTTCTCCTTCCAGAAATATCTGCTCTTGTATACCTACATCTGCATGTATTTTGTAATATTCATTGTCAGTAATGATTTGTCGTCGGACCGACTAATGCAACTCATGCAAAGGACGTGCAAATGAATCAGCTGACTCGCTAGGACGGGACTCTAGTAGAATGGGGATAAGGTTGATAGGTTTCCTAGGCTTGTAACCTGATACTAAATGAAACAGACTCAACACAGTAGACATATTAACTGAAATATTATATGAAAACTCCGCAATGGGGTGTACCGAGTCCCAACTAGATGTGTGCTTACCTACTAGACACCAAAGCAGATTTACTAGACTCTTATTTATCACCTCGGTCTGCCCATCAGTCTGAGGGTGGTACGTCAAAGAAAACTAAGAGTGTCAGTTTCTCTCCATATCATCTTCCATATATAGCTCATGAATCTCACGTCTCTATCCGACACTGTACACTTCGGTAGAACATGTAACCTAAAGATGTCTCTCACAAATAATGATACAACATGTAATGCGACAGTGATCTTGCTACATGCAATAAAATAGGTCATCTTTAAAAACCGATTGACAAAACCAAAGATGAAGTCATGCTTCCTCAAAGTGCGAGGTAGCCGAGAACGAAGTCCATACTAATGTCCTCTGAGTGACGGTGTGGAACAAGTAGTTAAATATACAAGCCAATATTTTATTTAGCGTCCTTAAACATTTGACAGATACGCCAATATTGGACGACACGAGTCACATCCTTCTTCAGATTTGACTAATAGAAATGGTCCTCCACAATAGCTACCAACTTGTCCCTACTAAAGTGTTTAGCGATGCTTCCCACATACAACTCCCAAACTAAGTAATCATGAAAGAAGGTCCAAGTTATGCATAGGCGGAAGGCATAATATAAATAACAGTCAATAATCTGGAACCCCTCGATGGGGGTCCGGAGGGTCCCTTGATAAGGCGGCGTACAACTCTCCAAAATCAGGACAAGCCAGGTAGTCCATGATCACTCTCTCGAACCCATCTACTCGAGCCCTCATCGTATATAATAACGTGACTCGGCGACTAAACACATAAGCGGGTTTGTTCTCAACACGGACTCGGTGTTCAAGAACATAATAAAAATCTTATAGGAACTCAAACCCAATTGGCATGTCGATAACCCAACTTCCTTTGCGAGTCTAAGTAACACAACATGGTGATCAGAATAAAATAAAAAATCCATAGGTAGGATATAATGTCTTCAATAGGGTAGAAACTGGACAATAATATATAACTTTTAATCATAATTCAGGTATTTATGCTTGGCTCAAATGCTCTGTTGAAATCAGGGAGTCTTGAAACATGAGCGGTAGTCAGCTTGTCTTAATATCTTCAAATGCTCAAGTATCCGTTGCGGTCCATTTAAAATTGCCCTAGCAGTGACAACTCGTGAAAGGGGCCATAATCGTGATAGACCCCCTAACAAACCTCCTATAAAGGTAGCAAGTCCATGAAAGTTGTGGGCCTTGCGAGTAGTAGAGCGTACAGGCCAACCACGGATAGACTTGACCTTTTTGAGGTCAACAAATGCTCCAGTGGAGGAGACGAAAAATTTCATAAAGTGGACTAACTCGGAAAAAATGAAGACTTCTTTAAGTTCACGAATAACTTCTCCTTGTGGAGGATATGAAATATGAGTCTCAAATACATAAGTTGATCAGTCTGAGACTGACTATAAATTAAGATGACATCAAAATACACGACTAGGAACTTGCCCATATAGGACCACAAAACCTGCGTCGTAACTCGCATGAAGGTACTTAAGGCATTTGATAGCCCAAATGACATGACCAACGACTCGTACAGACCGTTCTTGGTCTTAAATACAACCTTCCACTCATCTTCTACGCGAACTTGGATCTGGTGTTACCCGAAATCAGGACAAGTCAGATAGTCCATGATCACTCTCTCGAACCCATCTACTCGAGCCCTCATCGTATGTAATAACGTGACTCGACGACTAAACACATAAGCGGGTTTGTTCTCAACACAGACTCAGTGTTTAGAACATAATAAAAATCTTATAGGAACTCAAATCCAATTGGCATGTCGATAACCCAACTTCCTGTGAGTCTAAGTAACACAAAGAATGGTGATCAGAATAGAATAAAAACTCCATAGGTAGGATATAACGTCTTCAATAGCGTAGAAACTGGACAATAACATAAAACTTTCAATTGTAGTTCAGGTATATATGTTTGACTTCATTTAGTTTCTCACTAAGAAAGAAACGAGTGCTCCACTTGACTCAATACACCACCAATACCGACACCTGACGCGTCACATGTGGCCTCAAATGCTTTGTTGAAATCAGGGAGTCTTGAAACATGAGCGGTAGTCAGCTTGTCTTAATCTCTTCAAATGCTCAAGTATCTGTTGTGGTCCATTTAAAATCGCCCTAGCAAAGGCAACTCGTGAAAGGGGTCATAATCGTGATAAACCCCCTAACAAACCTCCTATAAAGGTAGCAAGTCCATGAAAGTTGCGGGCCTCGCGAGTAGTAGAGCGTACGGGCCAACCGCGTATAGACTTGACCTTTTCAGGGTCAACAAATACTCCAGTGGAGGAGATGATAAATCTCATAAAGTGGACCAACTCGGACAAAAATGAACACTTCTTTAAGTTCACAAATAACTTCTCCTTGTGGAGGATACGAAATATGAGTCTCAAATGCATAAGGTGATCAGTCTGAGTCTGACTATAAATTAAGATGACATCAAAATACACGACTAGAAACTTGCCCATATAGGGCCACAAAACCAGCGTTGTAACTCGCAAGAAGGTACTTAGGGCATTTGATAGCCCAAATGACATGACCAACGACTCGTACAGACCGTCCTTTGTCTTAAATACAACCTTTCACTCATCTTCTACTCGAACTCGGATATGGTATTACCCACTACAAAGATCGATCTTAAAGAAGATTTGGATACATGTCATCATGTCTAGCAAATCATCGGGTCGGGAAATAAGGGAGTGATACTTCATAGTAATCTTATTGAGCCTGACTATCAATAAACATGCGCCAACTGTCGTTCTTCTTAGGGGTAAGAAGGAGGGGACCACACATGGGCACAAACTCTCGCGAATGAAATGCTTCTGAAGAAATTGATCAACCTGCCTTTTGAGCTCAGCATGCTCGTCGGGGTTCATAAGGTAATGGGGCAGGTTTGGGAGCGAAGCTCCTGGGACTAGGTCGATAGCGTGTTGAATGTCAAACAGTGGCGATAATTTGTCGGGGAGCTCGTCAGGCATAATGTCAGCAAACTCATCCAAAGGGGACAAACATCTGGATGGGGGTCAGGTGTATCAATAAGGCAATCAGAGGCCATGGTAACCTCCACTACAAAAACAATACCAGTATCGGCGATGTGCCTCAAAAACTTGCTACGTCTCAAGATATATAGGGATCTCGAGGAGCGCGTACTGACTGAAGGCTCAATCCGATCCTTGGATTTCTCCTTGGGTTGGGTTGGGGACACCGTGATCTTCGGACAGTGTGGTGAGGCCGCGAGGGACCCCAATGGGGAATAGCACAATGGTGTCACTCAAGAGAGGTCGAACACCCATCGAACGTTGATCCGGATGAAGGGGAATGTCGGGATCACCCTCAAGATGGTCATCTTGCCATGTCGACGTCTCTCGGGTTTTCTAAATTTTCTAGCCGATTATTTTTTTTCTAAAGGTCATGACACAAGTCCTGATACTGGGTACCTATTGTGTCAGAATGGTGTAGGACAAGTCCTTGAAATTCGGCTTGAGATGTGCCTGGATTTGAGTTAGTTGCTCGATCATCAGTGAGGTGTGGTTCAGACAAAGATATCTACAAACTCTACCACTATGGAGCATAAACGTGGCCCAAACATAGCTATGATACCAATTGATGTAGGGTAAGGGTGTGAAGTTAGATTACAATGCAACTCTAGTGAATGGTGGAATTTTGACTTTACGACCTTAACACTGAATGTGATGTGAACATGCAAAGAACGACGATAATAATCAAAATCTGACAATAAACATTAAACCCACACAATTATAATAAACAAGCGCAAGTAATTTTTCTTTTGGGCTAGCAAGTAAAGACTTTCCTCCGTGGTAGGGTCAAAGCAAAGCATGTGGTGAATGATTCACTCCCGCAAATCACAAGTAAATCTAGAAAATAATCAATGATGGTATTTATCCACACAAACGTGAAATCACAACACCATATTTAAATATAGAAAACATAAATCCAATCAACAAATAAATACTCACAAAACAAGGGAGTGTCATGGGAGGGGAGATCCGAGGACGTGCAACAAGATAGAGACGATCCGGCGAGGAGTTCTGTGGAGAAGATGGGGGTGGATGCTAGATCTGAGTGGAGGGGGATTGGGAAGAGGTTGCAACTATCGGGCTAGGGAAATAGGGTTGCATATTCCAGGATTGAGAAAACAGGGGGCTGCAGCTATAACAAAGAGGGAGAGTGCAGGCTGCAGAAAGGTAGGGTAGTATCAAGGGTGCTGGGCTCGGGAAATAGGGTTGCATATTCCAGGTTTGAGAAAACAGGGGGCTGCAGCAATAACAAAGAGGGAGAGTGCAGGCTGCAGAAAGGTAGGGTAGTATCAAGGGTGCTGGACGGTGGCAAGGGCATAGTGGGGAAGCTGCAGGGGAGCAGAAACAGGATGGATTTTGGCTGTGGCGGGGCAGGTTTAAGTGCATGCCACGGGAGCGGTATCAACAAGCATGGGACGAGTTTGCTCTGATACTAACTTGAATAGAATAGATCAGATATGATTAATACATTTGTTCACACACTCCCATCCATACATATACATGGGATAGTGATAGACCAAATTACAAACATGCATCACAAATAAATACATAGAAAATTAAAAATATAGCCTAATATGTCTTGTAACTTGAAATGTTTATTCAACTTTTATGACCACCTTTCTTCAACAGTCCAAAACTGGTGTGAAAATAGGTACAGAACAAATTGGTTTCTAAAGTATTAGTCTATATGAATGAAAAACAATAGTTGGAGAAACTCATAGTAAAGACAAAAGTGCATATATTACGTGTACAATTATGCTGTATATTTCCTACCCTGGTATCGATGAATAAAATAACGAAAAAATTTACACAAGGAACATAAGCACATATTGCATGTTTTAAAAATCAAGAAAACAAAAGTAGTTTTTTTATCATTTCAAGATTATATTTGCTATATTTGGCAAAGTTGCAAGTCAATAATGAAACCACGGTTCTCCATTCTAATAAATGCTAATTAAAAAATTGCTGAAAGCTAACTTCCTAAAAAGGAAAAGTATACATACCGGACTGCTCATGCCAACATGTGATTCATAAATTCTTAGTGATTTGGGACGTTTTGGTCTAGGATACCGGAAAACATATTTTTCCTGCAGTTTTTGAAGGGCAAGGTTTCAATTTAAAATAAATCAGCTCTTTAACATTTTAATAACTACTTTAGGGAAGGAATTATATTATTAAACTAGCTCATTGATTGAGTAAAAAAATAAATGATTGCATACCGCTTCTGGAGGGTCATAATATATTCCATTGTACGGAATTTCACCTGGTGCTTGCACAGAAAACTTAATCCATGCCGGGATAGAATCTTTGATTCCTGATGGTGTGTCCATGCGAATCTATCATTTTGTTTAAGTTCAGACATTACACAACCTAATATAAAGAACATTATTCCTGAGACTAAAACAAGGATTCCCTTCTCAGTTAAATTTGACAAACAAGATATTTCAATGAAAAGCGCTAGTAAACTGCACATAAGCTCCAACGAAGGGCCTTAGCAAGAAAAATCATAAATTATTTTTATATTTCATAAATTTTCTAGCAATGAGGTATTGTTTTTGTTAGTGCCAGCATGAATCAATTTCATTGAAAGTGGATGTTAACTTTGGCATGGATATTCTTTAAGGACACTTCAGTGCTGATATCACTACAAATATGCACAGAACTCAAGTAAAAGTAACTGCGGCAAAAGAATGATCGTAAAAGACCAACAAAGAAATGAAAAAAAATAGCTATTCTAAAATCATGTATCTTTCAAGGAAAACATGCAGGCTACAGTCCATTGGTGTCTACATAGATAAAACAAATGGACCACGTTGCAATTGCACAAATTATACAAAACATCTAAGAAGCTTAATCATGTAGAAGCATTACCTTCACACGTGAGCCATGTGTAATAGCCGATGAGCCGTCTGCATTATTAGGCAAAACAATCTCCCATACGCCAAACTCCTTCTGCAGAAAATTAAACAAAATATCAGCTCCTCAAAAACCAATCAATTAAATAAAAAAAGGGCAGCTTGGTGCAAAAAAGACATCCCTGCGCAACAAGGGTCTAGGGAAGGGTCCCACCACAAGGGTGAAATGTAGGCAAACATTACCTGCATTTTTTTGCATGAGGTGGTGATGTAGGATAGGCTATGGGGGGTCCACCAAACCAAGGATGTAACACCCCAAAAAGGAGTAGGAGGTAACAGACTTAACAGTTGAACAGGGTTCGGCGAACGTCGAACAGGGTTCGGCGAACGTCGAACAGGGTTCGGCGAACGTCGAACGGGTTCGGCGAACGTCGAACGGAGTTCGGCGAACGTCGAACGGAGTTCGGCGAACGTCGAACGGAGTTCGACTAAAGCGGCGAACCGAATTCGGCGAAGGTCGAACAGGGTTCGACGAGCGTCGAACGGAGTACGACTAAAGCGTCGAACGGGGTTCGGCGAACGTCGAACGGAGTTCGATGAATATATCTCTGTTATGTGTTATAAATCAGTTCGACGAACTCAGACTCGTTCGACGAATTCCCGCCCGTTCGATGAATTTCGTTCGACGAACTTGACTCCGTTCGATAAATTGTCGGAATAAGATATCGCCGTAGTGGTGACTAGTGTTGGGTGGCTGGTGTGCGGCCAGTGAGCGGTGGTTGACTTTTTCAGCTCAAACCCGGGCCATTGCGTTGTTTTGATGAGTTTATCGTGTGGCTGGGGTGAAACTCGAGGCCACATATGCAAAGGGATGGGATTGAGGAAGTCATTATTTCCTTTTTTTCTCTCTCTTCCTTGTTTCCCAGTTCTGGAGCAGAAAACTCTCGGCCGGTGCTAGGGTTTGGGTGGAACTTGACGTTGTTGGAGAAGATCTTGTGGCTGGAATCAAGAGTCGAAGCCAGAATCGCAAATGGGAAAGTGAGGCGATCATTTCCATCCGCGTAGAAAAGCTTTGTCATGGCTCCGAAGAAAACTCCAAAGGTAACGATCTTCCTCCTTGGACATGTGAAGTTCTTATTTTGGCATATGCATGGAATTCCCCACCAAAAGGTGAAGTGTCAAGGGATTTCAGTTGGGTTGATTCATGAAATCCCCAGTCAGTCTTGCATATAGATCCGGAAATGTGTAGTACGGAATATGCATGTTGTGTAAAGCCCATCTGAACAGGTTGGACTGGATTGATGATGTTTTCTTTTGCGCACCAGAGAAGACTCCGCGTATAAACGAGTATTTTGTGAAGTCGGTGGGTTGTGCCTGTGAAGTGGAGTAACAGGAAGTACTGGAATGAAGTTTCCAGGAAAATACCGTCGAAATTCATGTGTTGTATACTATGAAAGTCCAGCGTTTCTGGCATTGCAGGTGGCTGCAGGGTTTTTTGGATAGTTGGTCCAGTTATGGTTGAGGCTGGGTACAGAAAGAGTGTTCTGTCGCTAACGTCAGGCGATAGTGGTTGTCGCTGACAATAGCTCCTAGCTAGCCTGTGATTGTGAAAACCAGTACTTGGAGGACAGTGTGGCTATTGTGAGCTATGCGCTCTTAAAGGCCAGTGAGCCGAACGGACAAGGGGAAGCCGACCCGCGTCAGTCTAGACATTGAATAGGCGATTTGAGCAACGAGCAAGGGCTGAACTGTATCCGCGTTATGGTTGTCTAACTTGAGTGCCTAAGTTATTGACTTCGTTAGGATCACATAATGAGAGTCTTGGACTGTTCGCCATCAAGACTAAAGTCTCCGGTCGTGGGCCGTGGAGCATGAATGCTCAATGTTTAACGTTGGGTCTGGGACCTGAGAACGGTGGTGGGACCCTGGTTTTCTGGTACACCGATCTGTGCCCTGAGTGCACGGAGCGTCGGGCCGTGCGGTCGACGTTTGTGATATATTGAACTGTGCGTGAGTGTACGTTTTGTGATATATCTGCTTGTGAAAATGTTATGCCTGCAGGGAAATAATACCACTGCCCCGGGAAAGGGGTATGATCATTATAAATTAGTCGGCTGAATGCTGACCGTTGCTCTGTTTACCACCATTGCGGTGGATTATCCCCATGCAGGTGCAGGAGAGCCGAGCGGGAAATAGTGGGTTGAAGCCCTTGCTGCTGCTATGTTGGCCCTCGAAGGCCGAATGAAGAAAAGTTTTACTGTTTTCATGTGTGACCGGCATACGTGCCGATGTATGTAATCCACACTTGTGAAGAATAACTGTAAGGCCTTAAGGCCAAACATTTTTTGTATTTTGTATACATTCTTGTGTGTTATATAAATGTGGTTGTTTATATATAGTGGACATTCATGGTCGATGAGTTCAGTAATAACCCTTAATGCTTCCGCTAGAATGCTCTGAGTTAGGTGCGTGTACTGATCTTTGATATTAACCTGCAACCCCGCCGCCTGTTTGTGTCATATGGTGTGGGGCCCCGGCCGGACTCTCTATTACATGTCATGTAACGGATGAAGGTGTTACAAAGGATACTAGGGGCGGAATGCAAATGCGACACACAAACCTTATTCTAAATGCAATGCAACTGTCGGTGATGACGACGATTAATTTTGAGCAATGAAATTAATAACACCATGCAAAATAATTAAAGAACAAGGAACTAGCATTTAATTTAATGATTTTGTAATGGCCTTCCTCTGCTCGGAGGGTCAAGGCCAAGAGCGCACCGAACAAACCCTTCCTGCAAATTATTAGTGAATCGTAACAAAGTTCCGCAAGCGCTAATCCAAGCAAAGCACAAAAACAATCCAATAATAATGAAGATTCAAATATTCCAATACAACAAGGGCTCACCAAAGTAGCGGGCTGACCGAGACACTGAAGACTTTGGATCCAAATGCGTAGATCGGCGATCGAATGTAAAACCGACAGCGCAGAAATGATGGCGGTGGCTGTCCTCGGTGGTAGATGATGAGATCAGACAAGAAATGTGTAGATCCGGCCATGTACAAGTAGATCGGGCCGGGGAAGGGTAGATCCGCAGTTTTAGGTCGGATTCGGGCTAGGGGATCGTGTTCGGGTGGTGGAAATAACGGATCGAGGGCTGAAATTCCCAGATATGGATTGATCTTGAGAATAAGGGGGGTAGGGAAGTGGATCCACGTGAGGAGTGATGGAGGTGGCCGACCGGTGGTAGAGAGAAGGGTAGCCGGCTGGAGAGGGGGCGTGGGAGGGAGGCGGTGGCTTTGGGAGGCTCGTTGGGATAGGGGAGGGTGCTGAGTGGTCGGGTGGTTGAGGGAAAGGGGGCGAACTGGGTGGCTGCATGAAGACAGCAGGCCGGTGGTTTAGGGTGCGGGTTTTGGGGGCTGCAGCGGGTGGATCAGGGGTTCGTGAGGGGGAAAACAATGACAAGGGTTAGGGAAAGGATAGGGGGAAGAAAACCAACCTAGGAATCGTCACCTAGGGCTCCACGACATCGACATCGAGGGGTGATCGCTGGAATCCGAGAAGAAAAGTCTCCAAAATTCTGCAATGCCTAGATCAACCCCCTATCACAACTATTTATAATAAAACAAGGATTAGAACATCCCTCATCAATGACTATGATTGGTTGGAGGTGAGCTTACTCAAATACATCAAAAAAAATGCAAACATAGTAAAATAATATATCAAATCGATTCGCAACGCAAATCCGGACACATCTACATAGTCCGATCGTCGATCCGGGCACGTCATATATGGTAAGCTTAGTTATTAAAGGCGCAAGGCGCACGATGGCGGAAAGTCTCAAGGCACAGACGCGTGCCTGACGAAGACAAGGCGCAACCACATCCATTTTAAATAGGGGTGTGCGCGGTGCGGTTTGGTGCGGTTTTGGCTCAAACCGCAACCGTACCACGAGGGCACGGTTTTGACCCGAGCAAAACCGCACCTCACTAAAATTGTGCGGGGCGGTTTCGGTTTGGTGCGGTTTTTTGCGGTGTGGTTGCAGTTTCGGTGCGGTTTTTTACCCTCACATATTATGTGTCATTAATTGTTTGGTTAAATAATTTGTGTCCAATTAGATTGTTCATCTTCTTCATTAGCAATTTAGTGTTTATAGTTGCTTGTTGTGGACATTTTTAAGGCTATATTTTTGTTTCCAAGTGAAGGAAATTGCTCATCATTAGGAAGTAATTTCCTGGGTTGATTTCCTATTGTATTCAAATTTCCGGAGAATCTAAAACTGAATTTTTGCTTGTTTAATAATTATTATCTTAAGCTTTTTCCAAAGAAAATTAGGAACCGCATCTTTGATTGTGTTTCTCAGGTTTTGGATTAATTTCTATCCTTTAAACTAACCCTACAATTCATCAGCACATATACATGAAGCATGCATTTTGATAAAAATATGAATAGGAAAGACTCCAGCGGGATATCGCAGTTTTCATGGGCCCGGGCGTGTTTACTGCTTTCACCAGGAAGGCTGGAAGTGGTGCGACCGCGAACACAGTTAATTGCAAATAAGTGTGGTACGCCCTTAAATAATATATAAGAAAATGTGAATAAGCTGTATACGAATAAAAATATGAATATTTTACTTAATACCCTAAAATGTGATGTCACAAAATTAAAAATTTTAAAGTACCCAAATAATCGGTGCGGTGTTTGCGGTTTTTAAGATTTGAAAACCGCACCGCACCTACACTGCGCGGTGCGGTTTAAATATCGGTGTGGTTTTTGTGGTGCGGGCGATTTGCGGTTTTTTTGCTCATCCCTAATTTTAAAAAATCAGCATCGAACATCATTTCAGCTTCTCGAACAAAATGTTCATCTTGTCTACTGATTAATCATTCATTATTATCATTTATATCTCTTAAAAAATAGAATCAATGTGGTGACTCGTGTCATATCTAAATCTCAATACACAATTATCTTTCACAAACACTAAATCAATAAAAAAATTACCGACTACTGACATTTTTTTCTTTTTTGAAAAAAAATTTACAACAAAATCTCACTCAAGAGTGTTTTTTTTCTAAATGCGCAAATAAGACGCGCAGAAGCGCAAACCTCTAAGCCTGGTGAGCCCGGAGCCTTAGGTGCACCTTTAATAACATAGAGGGTAAGTCACCAAATCAGCTCCGAACGGGTCCAAAACTCGTACCCGTCTCTACTCCGCATCAGGTGGCTTCCAAGACTCGAACCCGTGGTGTCAATTAAAAACAAATCAACTAAATAAATGAAAAAAAACAGAAAATGACCACATTACTGATAAAAATAAGACGGGATTTACCAACAGAAAAACAACAACAACAACACGCAAGCCTTTATCCCACCATAGTGGGGTTGGCTACATGGATCATTTGTTGTCATTGCGCCCTATCTTTAGTCATAATCTCAATAATGCCTATGTGCATCATGTCTACTCTTATAATTTCATTCCAAGTCTTTTTGGTCGACCCCTCCCATGTTTAACATGCCTAGTAACTAACCTCTGACAACGCCTAACAGGTGCCACTAATGGTCTCCTTTGTACGTGTCCTAACCATCTTAATCGAGCTTCTCGCATCTTCTCTACAATTGGTGTTACTCTTGTCTTATCTCTGATACATTCATTCTGATTTTTATCCAATCTCGTGTGTCCACACGTCCACCTAAGCATTCTCATCTCCACAACTCCCATTTTTTGCTCGTGTACATAATGCACTGCGTAATACTCAGAACTGTATAGCATTGTTGGTCTAATTGCAGTACGGTAAAACTTATCTATTAGTTTTATTGGAACTTTACGATCACATAAGATCCCAGATGCACCACTCCATTTTTATGTATCATATTTTTATCAACACCTCCATCATTTTGTACTATCGATCCCAAATATTTAGAAAAGAGATCTGAATAACAATATTAGCCCTAAATCTAGCATTTAATCCTATAATCCCCCTCAACATGACCATGGAGATAAGTTATGAAAAACCTGATTATATTTGCCAAAAACGGGAAAGCATAGAAACCCTTAAAAAATATCTGAAAATTTCTCACAAACTATTGACGGTTTTTTCTTTGTAAAATTCGAACATATCTCTATATACTTGTACAATGATGTTGGACTGAATCCTGGACAACTATTTGCAGTTTTTCTTGTAGCAGTACAAACAAACATGTAGATGCATTCACCGAGGTATACTCTTTGGACAAGTTAAACTCGTTTGCACTTGGTCCGATTGGCGATTGTGCAAATGCACATGAATAGATATTTCAACATTAGCCAATTTTGCAACAAGAGAATGTTATTTCAATGTACAAAAATCAGCCCAAATCTAATGAGCCTAGGCCCAATGTTTAGTATTATTTTTAGATCACTTTTAGATGTATACAGAGTAAATTAGCTTTCTAAATTTTTTTTATTTAATATTTAGGAAGTTGTAGATATCTTCTTGTATTAATTAGAGAGACGTGGAACCTTTTTAGAGTTTTCCTAGTATTAAGTAGAAAAAGGTGTAGAACATTTCCAGTGTTTGCTTTAATGCCATTCTAGAATCCTCTGAACTCTCAAGCGCATATAAAAATAATTTGTGAATATAACATTTAATGACTGGTCTTCACCTACTAGCTCCACCGCTTTGAAAGCATCCCCATTTGACCTAGATTATACTTGACCCATTTCTATTGGGGAAGGCTAAATTTTATCCCACACTTTAAGGTTCAGAGTAAAATCTCCACACCCATTTCAAATTGATATCTCACGTTTTCCCTTATGCATGCTTTTAGTGATTCTCTTGACTAAGGCTGTTTTAATCTCTAATTTATGTATCATTATCGTCATTTTATTCATAAGCTAATGTGGATTATCTTATCGACACACAAATCTGGTAGTTTGGAAAAGATAATAAACACATGAAAGAATTATTATTTTCAAACTTCGGTTGACAACTGAAGTTAAGTTTTTCCATTGAATTGCGAAGTGGGTTTTCAAATTGGTTTCAAGCGCACTAAGATTAAATTTTTAGATTCAGAATTACATCAGTTTAGTATCAGAGCCCAATTAACTCACTTCTATCTCGAGTTGGTCGAGTTCCTTATACTTGGATTTAATATTTAATATTAGCGTAATTTATTTCATGTCCATTGTAAATACACACTGAGATACATGTTTGAAAATTAGTGTAGTGTTGAAGAGACATAGGCTCCGTTTGGGGGGACTTTTTTTCACCGGTCAAGCGGTTACGACCGCATGTACCCGGCCTTAATTAAGGTCCGGTACATGCGGTCGTAACCGCTTGACCGGTGAAAATAAGTCCTCCCAAACGGAGCCATAGTGTATGGGTAATTTAATACAGCCAGTTGAAATTCTAATGGAGAGCATGGGTGACATGAGGCAATTTATGAATGATTTACGCACCTAAGTTAACAACTCTATCATATTTGAGGTTCAGGATAAAATATCCACACTCTTTACAAATCGCTCTATCATATTTGTTTATCCTTATGCATGATTTTTAAAGATTTTCTTGACAAAGCTTGCCTTAATCCCTAATTAATGTATCATTACAGTGTTGTATTCATAAGCTATGTAATGCCTGATTAATCCTGTGGGCATGCTAGCCTCGTAATCTGAAAAACACTAATAAACAAAATAAAAAATAATCTGTTAGAATTTATATTTAGTTTTATTATTTGGTGTGCTTTTAGCCTTGTATTCTCCCTTCACTATATAAGAGGGGGTGCTTGTTATAATTGATAGATTGTTTTTACCTAATTCTAACATGGTATCAGAGCCAGGCGTAACCTAGCCCGCTCGCCCGCTTGCCTCGCCTGCGCCTGTCCGCCGCTCGCCCGCCTGCGCCCGCTTCTGTCCGCCGCCGCCCGCCTGCGCCCGCTTCTCTACCACCTCTCTTCTCTCTCCCGCCTCCTCTCTTTTCTCTCCTGGTTGCACCCGCCGGTCTTGCTATGGATTAACCGGCGGGATTTTTTCTTTCTGCGTCCTTCCAAGGGTCCGATTGAGCCGAAATTCTGGGAATAGTTTCGCTTTCCTCTCCTTATTATCATCCTTGATTCTTGGTGGTTTTTACCGTCGTTCTTCTCCTCCCGGAAGTTCAGATCTATGATGCCCTAAGATTTCCCCTCTTCCTTTGGACCGTTCTTCTTCGTTGGTGCCATGTCAGACGTTGATTTTGGTGCTTCCGGTGCCTCTGTGCCCCCCGCTGGATCTACCCGGGTTGGCTCCGATCACAGTTTCTCTCAGCTCACTACGATTCGTCTGGATGACACCAACTACCTATCTTGGTCCCGTTCTATTACTCTGGCCTTAAAGAGTCGGCGTCTCTTTGGCTATGTTAGTGGCGACACTCCTGCGCCTGCTCGCACCTCTGCTACCTGGTCCCACTGGGACACTGAAAACTCGCTGGTCATGTCTTGGCTCATCAATTCCATGCAGGAGTCCATTGCCCGGAATTACCTCTTCCTCGACACTGCTGCTGACATCTGGAAACGGGTTGAATCTACTTACTCCCGCAAAGGGAATGCGGCACAAATCTACCATCTTCGCCGACAGCTGTTCCATCTTCGTCAGGGAGATCGTCCTCCTTCAGCCTACTATTTGGAGTTTACCCAACTCTACCAGGAGTATGACCATTTTGAGTCTCTTGCAATGGTCTGTGATGCTGATGCCCTCCTATTAAGGGCTCGTGAGGATCGCAACAGGGTGTTCGAATTTCTCCAGGGGCTTCACCGCGATTTCGATCAGATTACTGTGCCGGTTTTGGGCCGTGTTCACATTCCCTCCTTGCCTGAGGTCTTTAGCATTATTCAGCAGGAGTTTGATCGTAGACAGTCCTGGAACATGACCACCACTCCTGAGGGTTCCGCTTTGGTTGCTCATCCTCCCACCACTGGTAGCAGGGCCTCTCGGGACTTCAAGCCTCGTGACACGGATAAGGATCATCTCATGTGCGATTATTGTGGCAAGCCTCGTCATACCCGGGATACCTGTTACAGTCTGCACGACTTCCCTCCAGGATTTTCTTCTCGGGGTGGGTCTTCTTCCCGTGGGGGGCGAGGTCGTGGACGCACTTGTGGCCGTTCACATCCTTCTGCCCATCTGACTGAGATTTCTGAGAGCAGCCCTCCGGGTCTGCTTGGACCTCCTCCTGCAACTATGTCCTCCTTTTCTGCTGATGAGATGCAGACTCTTCGCCGCTTGATGCAGGGTCTTCTTACTGAGCCAGTTATTGCTTCTTCCTCATCTGCCCTTGCCCATTCAGGTATCTCAGGTGCTCACTCTGCTACAACTTGCTCCTCTCCCCACTGGATTATTGACTCCGGAGCTACTGATCATATGATTGGATCGACTTCAGGTTTTGTGTCTTATTCCCCTCTCTCTGGTCGAGATAAAGTGAGTATTGCTGATGGATCCTTTTCCTCCATTGCTGGGAAAGGGTCCATACCTTGTTCATCTCTCACTTTATCTTCTGCCCTCCATGTTCCAAATTTCACCCGCAGTTTACTTTCTGTTAGCCAGTTGACTACCTCCCTTCAATGCTCAGTCACCTTTTTTCCTACTTATTGTGTTTTTCAGGATCTGAAGACGGGGAAGGCGATTGGGTCTGGTAGCTTGCAGGACGGCTTGTATGTGTTTGACCCCTCCAACGGCTCCACCTCTCCGCACGCTCTTCATGCCACCCAGTCATCCCAACTGCTTACCCGACATCGTCGTCTTGGCCATCCTTCTGTTTCCACTATGCAGCGTCTTTTATCTACTTTTCCCTCTAGTTGTTTTAAAAATTTTGTGTGTGATGTATGTAGGCCTGTCCAAAAGGCCCAGGCCCAGTGAACCGGCCAGAGCCCGGCCCGGCGAAAGCCTATTTCGGCCCGGCCCGAAAAAGCCCGGCCCGGGCCAAGACCGGGCTCAGGGCCCTTACAGGGCCCTGGTTTTGGGGGCTAGCCCGGCCCGATGCCCGGCCCGGGCCGGGTCGGGCAAAGCCCGAAAATCGGGCCGGCCTGGGCCCGGACCCGGGCCCGGACGAAGCCCGGACCGGGCCCGCAGGGCGGCCCGGACCTGCTGCCAACGGCTCTTAGAGCCGTTGGAACTGCAGCCAGCAGGGTTGCTGCAGCCCTGCTGGTTGCAGTACTTTGGCCTAGGGCCTAGGCCATATTAAAAAAAAAAATTATTTAATTTTTTTTTATAACCCCCCCCCCCCTCTACCCGATCCCCTCTCTCTCTCTCTTCCACTCACTCACTCACTCACTCTCTCTCTCTCTCTTTCACTCACTTTCTCTCTCTCTCTCTTCCACTCTCTCTCTCACTTACTCTCTCCCTCTCTTACTCTCTTACTCTCTCTCGCTGAATGACATCGTCCTCCTCAACGCCGGCGTCGTCGACTCAAAGCACGGCCGAAGTGGTGGAGCATAATCGGAGGGCGCCCGTCTGGGAGCATTTCGACAAGATTAAAGTCGGCGATGAATTCAAGGCGCGGTGCAAGTTGTGCTCAAAGTTGCTAACTCTTACCGGCAACTCAACACTAGCGAGACACGTTAAGTCCTGTTTTGCAAAACAAGCTCCCGAGTCCAGTCAGGGACAAATATCAGCATCAGGACAAATTTGAACGTACGATCAAGCAAGACAGCGAGACCTACAGGTGAAAAACGTCATCAGACGTGGGTTGCCATTCAGTCACTACGACAACGATGAGACGACGGAGTATATACACGAAGGGTTTCAGCCCAAATATCAACAGGTAAGTAGATCTACTATTAGACGCGACACACTTAAATTATATTTTGACGCAAAACAAGATTTAATAAATTTTTTTGAAACTTTCAAGGGACGTGTGAGTTTAACGAGCGACGTTTGGAGTAGTAGCGTAAGGGTAGAGTTATCTTATATTTGTATAACGGCTCATTGGATCGATCCTGTTTCATGGGATTTAAATAAGCGCGTAATATGTTTTGAAGGATTTGAATTTCCGCACACGGGTAAGGCTATATATTCGGTAATTATTAAATGTTTGCATGAATTTAAAATAAAAGATAAAATAATGAGTATTTCTTTTGATAACGCTAGTAATAACAACACCACAGTAGAGTGGTTAAAACGTGAATTAAAACCAATGCTCAACGGTGCGTTTTTTCACACTCGATGTGCGTGCCACGTTTTAAACTTAGTGGTACAGGATAGTTTAGAAGCTATGGAACCATATGTTGAGAAAATTCGTACTATGCTTAAATTTATTTATTGTACCAAACAGCGAAGTCAAGATTTTCGAAAATTTGTGATCGCACACGGTCAAAAATATTTGAAACCTCAATTTGATATGCCTGTAAGATGGAACTCCACATATAAAATGTTAAAAAGAGCGTTTCAACAAAAAATACTTCTTATGGAATATTACACTATGACAAATAATCATAATTTACCTGATAACGATTGTGACGTACTATTTCATTATATGGATTTATTAAAATGTTTTTATAGGGCGACTGATTTTTTATCTGGTGTGTGTTATCCCACTAGCTCGTTAGTAGTTGAAAATTTTGTAAATATCGCACAAAAACTTAACTATGTTAAGCAACACTCCGGATGGCTTCCTTTAATTGAAGTAATAGAATTTTTTTTTTTTAAAATATTATAGAGAAATGACTCCTGCATTTTCATGCGCCGCCGCTTTAAACCCGTTATTCGTTGTAGACGACGTAGAAAATTTAATAGATGAAATTAACGTTAACTTAGACATAAATATAAGTTTTGATGACGTTGACGACGTTAGTACTACTAAATTTAATTCTATTTTTACCGAATGTTTTAATTATTACGACAACTTATATGGCTCACGATCCCGAGAAGAAATAACACAACCTAGGACAAAAGATTCTTTTACAAATAAAATTTTAGAATTAGCTTCCAGGAAAAAGAGCACGCACATCGAGTAGTTTAAACGAATTAGGACTGTATACGAAAACGCAATTTCGTGATTTTATGACTACGGAAGAGATCGAAAACTTCGATATCTTAAAGTGGTGGAAAGGTAAAGCTAATACATATCCTATTTTGGCCTATATGGCCCGTGATTTACTAACAATTCAAGCTAGTACAGTAGCTTCAGAGTCCGCTTTTTCTCTTAGTGACAGGATTTTGAACATGCGGAGGAGCCGACTAAATGAAGAATCACTCGAACTATGCATCTGCTACAAGGATTATTTGGATGCTACGAATAGGAAGCAACACATTTCAGCGTTGGAAGAGAGCTCCAAAGAAATTGAAGAGGAGATGGACAACCTGAATTTGTAAAAATGTAATTTTTTTTATTATCATTTAAAATAATAAGTTTCGTTTCTTTTTCTACTTTTATTTTTTAAAAGTGTAATTTTGTTTTTTAAAATTTCAATATTAATAAATTTTTTTATTCTAATTTTTATTTCAATTTTTTAATTTTTTAAGTAGTTTTTTTTCTTAAGAGGGCCCGGCCCGGCCCGGGCCCGGCCCGGGCCCGGGGGGCCGGCTCGGGCCCCTTCCCAGGGTCAAAGCCCGGGCCCGGCCCGAGCCCGATAAAAAAAGGGCCCGGGCTCGGCCCGGTTTGCAAAAGCCCGGGCCCGATCAGGCCCGGTCCGGGCCGGCCCGATCGGGCCTTTTGGGCAGGCCTGGATGTATGTGACGTTGCTAAACATCATCGTCTCCCTGTTAATCATGTTTCTTTACCTAGTACTATTCCTTTTCATACTGTTCATACTGATGTGTGGGGGCCTTGCTCTATTGGCTCTATTTCTGGATGTCGCTGGTTTATTTCCTTTATTGATTGTTTTTCTCGAACGACATGGGTTTATCTCATGAAACATAAGGGTGAAGCTTTTTCTATTTTTCAACGCTTCCATAAGCTGGTATCTACTCAGTTTTCTGCATCCATCAAAATTTTACGCAGTGACAATGGTAGAGAGTATATCAACTCTTCCTTTGGCCACTACCTTACCACTCATGACATTATTCATCAAACTTCCTGTGCTCATTCCCCGTCACAGAATGGGGTAGCCGAGCGAAAGAACCGTCACTTGCTAGATGTTACCAGGTGCTTCTTGCTTACTATGCATCTCCCCAAGTTCTATTGGGGGGATGCTGTCCTTACCGCTGCTTATCTCATTAATCGTTTGCCCTCTCCTGTCCTTGGTAACCAAACTCCTCTCACCACCTTAGGAGTTTCTCCGACATCCTCTCTTCCTCCTCGCATATTTGGGAGTACGTGCTTTGTCCACATTCCCTCTCCTGGGAGGTCTAAACTCGACCCCCGCGCCCTCAAGTGTGTCTTCATTGGTTATTCCCCTACTCAAAAGGGGTATAAGTGTTATCACCCTCCTACTCGGCGGGCACTTGTATCTGCTGACGTTACTTTTCGTGATTCTACTCCTTATTATGCTACCTCACTTCAGGGGGAGCCTGCTGTTGAAGTGAGTTCTCCTACCTTCTCCCTTCCGATTCCTCCCTCTAGCGAGAATATCATACCGGTTATTTCTCCGGTTGATCATCCCATTGTTTCTCCCGTTGCTCCTCCCGTTATCTCTTCTCCTCCGCCTACTCGTCCCTTACAGGTTTACACCCAACGGCGTAAAGGTCAGAACACAACGGATAATCCCATGCTCCCAGACCCTATGCCGACTCTGTCCGAAGATCTCTCCCTCCATGAAGGTATCCGATTGCGTACTCAACACCCTATATCTCAATATGTTTCCTATGATACGCTGACTCCCTCTTATAAAGGGTTTGTGTCGTCCCTTGCTTCGGTCTCTATTCCATCTACCTGGCAGGAGGCACTTGAACATCCTGATTGGAAAAGGGCAATGGTAGAAGAAATGGCAGCTTTGGAGAAGAATAATACTTGGGACTTAACCACCCTTCCACATGGGAAGAAAACTGTTGATTGTAAGTGGGTCTTTGCGGTCAAACAAAATTCCAAAGGCATAGTGGAACGTTTCAAGGCAAGATTAGTGGCGAGAGGGTATACTCAAACTCTTGGCATTGACTATCAAGAAACCTTTGCTCCTGTGGCAAAAATGAATTCTATTCGAGTCCTGCTGTTATGTGCTGCATGCAAGGGTTGGGATCTCATCCAATTGGATGTTAAAAATGCCTTCCTTCATGGCAATTTGGAAGAAGAAGTGTATATGTCCCTTCCACCCGGTTTTATCTCTCAGGGTTCAGATGGAAAAGTTTGCAAATTGAAGAAGGCTCTCTACGGCCTGAAGCAATCCCCAAGGGCGTGGTTTGGACGGTTCCATAGCGCTATGGTCTCCCTGGGGTACTAACAAAGTCATGCTGATCATACTCTGTTTATCAAAAAGAGGGCCAACGTTGTAATAATTTTAATAGTCTATGTTGATGACATCATTATTACAGGGGATGACATTGATGAAGTAAAAGCCTTAAAGAAACACTTGGCACAAGAATTTGAGGTGAAAGATCTTGGCAAACTGAAGTATTTTCTGGGTATTGAAGTTGCCAGATCTAAGAACGGAATACTCATCTCTCAACGGAAGTCCATTCTTGATCTCTTAGAACAAACGGGTCTGAGTGGGTGTAGACCTGCTGACACTCCCATGGAGGTTAACCACAATCTTGGAAGAAATGATGGCGATCTTATAGAAGATGTTAAAGGTTATCAAAGACTTGTAGGGAGATTGATCTACTTGTCTCATACTCGACCAGACATTGCTTACGCCGTTGGAGTTGTGAGTCAATACATGCACCCTCCGAGGGC
The DNA here is from genome assembly GCA_039583875.1 of Platanthera guangdongensis. NCBI lineage: Eukaryota > Viridiplantae > Streptophyta > Magnoliopsida > Asparagales > Orchidaceae > Platanthera > Platanthera guangdongensis. The sequence continues at coordinate 3,145,349 of CM077153.1, read as the reverse complement.
CAGACATCTTGATGCTGCCCATCGGATCTTGAGATACTTGAAAACTTCACCTGGAAGAGGAATCCTTTTCACCTCCAATTCTGACCTGAAGATCGAAGTTTATACTGATGCTGACTAGGCAGGAAGTGTAGATAGACGATCCACGTCTGGGTATTGTTCGTTTATTGGGGGGAATCTTGTCACTTGGAGAAGCAAGAAGCAACAAGTCGTCTCTAGGTCTAGTGCTGAAGCAGAATTTCGTGCCATGGCACATGACATTTGTGAAGGACTCTGGCTGCGCTCCCTCATGAATGATCTGGGGTTGAGTGAAACTGCTCCTATTCGGTTGTACTGCGACAACAAGGTTGTCATTAACATTGCCAACAATCCTGTTCAGCATGATCGCACAAAACACATTGAGGTGGACAGACATTTCATTAAGGAACACATTGAGAAGAAGATCATATGTATTCCCTTTGTTCCCTCAGAGGGCCAACTTGCAGATATTCTTACAAAGAGTCTTGGGGCAAATCTTCACTATGGCTTGATTGACAAGTTGGGCATGAGAAATATAACATGCCCAACTTGAGGGGGAGTGTTAGAATTTATATTTAGTTTTATTATTTGGTGTGCTTTTAGCCTTGTATTCTCCCCTCACTATATAAGAGGGGGTGCTTGTTATAATTGATAGATTGTTTTTACCTAATTCTAACATAATCTCTTTTCAAATTTTGATTGAAAATTGAAGTTAACTATTTCACTAAGATGACTGACACAATTAATTTTCAAATTGACCTCAGGAATGCTAAGAATAAAATTTTGGGCTTGGGATTGCATCAATCTCTCACTCTGGATTCTTTCTTTATCCCCCTCTACTCCTCTCCTCCTCTATTTAACAGGTCTCATGTCATTTGAACTAATAAATGTCCAAGGGAAAGTCGAGGCAGCATCCTTATAAGCAGGATTGTAGATGTCAGATGTCGGGTTCATGTCGGTTTGAGTTTGAAATATCGTATGTCGGATTGCGAGTGATATATCAGGGATATTTTACAATGTCAAATTTTAATATTTAAATAAATTTATTCATATATATAAACATTTTTTTAAATACAAGTAGTTACATACATAATGCATTTTTATAAATTACACAATAAACATATATACACATAATGTATGTTTATAAATTATACAATAAACATATATACGCATAATGTATGTTTATAAATTACACTAATGACAGTAAACAACATATATCGCTAGGACGCTTAAACGAAATTAAAAATATATATTTTTAGTACTTGTCATATATCACATGCGAGATATCGCCCGATATATCGAGTAAAATCAATACATCGGGGCCTGATGACCGATATATCAGGGATATTTTAAAAAACGATGTCGATGTCGTGACATTTTCTGGCAAAAGCCTTTGTCGTCCAACATGTCCAAGCCTAATTAAGGAAATACTACCTTAAACCTAATTTATTTTGGCACAACAAACAATAAATGAGAGGATATTTTATTGCTATGGAGAAGCATATAAAGATGAGTTTAAGTGACAGATTGGACATAAGGGAGGGAGGACAATACTCCCAGACTATAGAATTAAAATTTTAAAGTAATTAAAAATTGAGAAAATATAAGTTGTCCACGGCATGTATTAGACCACTACCACTCCCTGCAAAAAAAAAAAAATATTCATTCTCCCTCTAAGAACTGCATAATATAGCTGTCAATATATTCATTGCTTGATATGCTTCTGTAAAATATTGCAGAATTGAGTGGTTCTTCCTTCTAATATATGGAAAATTTTATATGAAGCATCCTTGGTTAGATGAAACAAGCTTAGTTATCTCAAATTAAATTAATGTCATTAGTAGTTTTTCTTAAAAATAAAGATAATACTGTTAATGTACTGGCAATAGTAGTGCACTAGGCAGACAATGGTAAGTTTATCAGTCACAATAACACAAATATCAAGTCCAAAAGACAATCAAATATCATCGAGGATAAATAAATATGTATGCTGACAAATGGATGCCATTTCAACAAAAAATGTAAGGAATCATAAGATTCATGTCACGCCTAAAAAGAAACAGAAAACTAGGCAATATTTCAAAAAAGGTAAATGGATTAAGCTCATGTAAGATGTACGTACTGAAGCATTTAAGTGTAAGTTTTTTAAAGGTGAGCTACATACCTTAGTCATGATGTCTGCATTCGGGTTCCAGTTGTTAAAATCTCCTATCAACGATGCAGACTGATAAATCAAATGAAAATGTTATCTCTATAAAGGATAAGCATCTAAATGTGTTCCTAATGTGTGTGTATACATATATGGTCATTTATCGGACCTCCCCTATAAGTTTGCAAAATTATAGGTGCACCCTCTTATCATTTGAAATTACAAATATTTCTCTGCAAGTTTAAATTTTATAACATCCATGCACCAAAAAATACCATAGAACTTTTCCTCAAAAGGATATTTTTGTGCAGGGATGTTATGTGCAAATTGTAATTAAACAAACATCAAGTGGAAGTCCCAGTAAATAAACCTATATATACACACACATTCTTTAAACAGGGCAAGAAACTTTATGCTCAATACAAGGCGAAAGCTCAAAAATCATATTGCAAACAGGAATTTAATCATCAATGTTAGAAAAGCTCATGTAAAGAGCTCATTATTGGGCCCATTTTTGTTTTCCATCTTCTCTCTTCTTTAGTCCCACATCATGCATAGTATTGTTCTCTCTTTTTTCCTCCTATATATTTGTATTCTCTCTTTGTATTTAGATATAGAAGCAATACATACAAGTTTTTATGCTCTCTCAACATGGTATCAGAGGCAGGTTCCGGTCTATACGGTTAGATTTTTTTCAACCGCTCTGATTCGCTCCGGTCTGTCCGCGGACTCTGCGGATTTCTCGCGCTATCTGCTCTTACTCGCTACCCGCTCCTCGCTTTCTGTTCGCGCTATCCGCTCCGACATCAGTGACTTGTTCGCTCTCCACCTTCCATCAGTGGCTCCAGTTTCATCCATCATTCCCTCTCCTTTTATTGCCTGACCCGTAGGCCCCTCCTCCGGTGCTACTCGCCCGGTCTCTCCTGCTCTATCCGCTCGAGTTCTCTAACTCGCGGATTCTTCTTCTGTCCACTCGAGTTCTCCATACTCGCGGTCTCCTCCTTGTGCCCGCTCGAGTTCTCCTACTCGCGGCTTCCTCCTCGTGCCCGCTCGAGTTCTCCTACTCGTGGCTTCCTCCTCCTGCCCGCTCAAGTTCTCCTACTCGCGGCTTCCTCCTCCTGCCCGCTCGAGTTCTCCTACTCGCGGCTTCCTCCTCTTGCCCGCTCGAGTTCTCCTACTTGCGGCTTCCTCTTCTTGTCTGCTCCAGTTCTACTCGCAGCCTCCTTTTTTTTTGCTCTGGCCGCTGGTGTGCTCACTGAGACCGTGCGGTCTATCTTCTTCCCGCATTTTGGTTGCGGCCCATCTGGCCGCTGGTGTCCACCTTGTGACTGTGCGGTTTGTTTCCCGCATTTTGGTCGCGGTCTTTCTCTCTCGAGTTCTTCTCGCAGCGATCTTCGTCATCCGCTACGGTCTCTAGTTGCTGCGATTTGCAGACCGCCCAACGTGCAACGGTCTATCTCCTGCTTCTATGGGCTCTTCGGTTGACTCCACCGGCCCGGCGGCTAGTCCGCCTGCAGACCGCCCGCCTTGTCCTGCTGAAATTCGCGATGAGCTGCAGATAACTACCATTTCTCTCTCTAGGAAGAAGAACTTTATCTCCTGGGTGCATTCTGTTCGACGGGTTCTTCAGGCCAAGGGCCTTTTGCCTGACCTCACTTAGGCACCTCCTACTGGCTCCGCAATGATGGTCGCGTTCAGACCTGACTCCTCAATTCCTTGGATGGTGAACCTTACCAGATAGTCATGTATCACTAAACGGTCAAGGCTATGTGGGATGAGCTACATTCCTTGTAATCAGGCCGAGACAGCCTTCAGCATCTCTACGACAAACTCACTGATCTTCTCGCTCTCGACACCGGGGGGGGGGGGGGGGCTTCTGATGTGACCTCCTTTGTCGCTCGAGCCAAGACCCTTGCTAAGGCCTGGATCCAGCATCAGCTATCTACCAATGATCATGCTGCTCAGCATGCTCAAAAGAAAGTCGTCTGCATTGCCATCATGATGGCTCGTGTTCCGCATCACCTTCAGAGTATTCAGACTCAGGTTCTGGCTTCTCCCACAATACCGTCTTTCTCTAATGTTTTCTCCATGCTCCTTCGTGTGTCACCTCCTCCGGATACTTCTTCGCCTTCTTCCCCGGCCCTTCTTCAGCAGGCACCCCTCTACTTTCCCCACCTACTTCCGCTCGTAGCGGACGTTCGGGATCTCGGGGCCGTGGGCGCGGTGGTCGGAGTCGGCCGAAGTGTTCAAACTGCGGGAAGGACGGCCACCTTGAGGCGACCTGCTACCGGAAGATTGGTTATCCTCCTCGTCCGACGGCTTCTGTTGTTGTTGACGCCTCCTCTGCCGCCCCTCCTGACCTTGAGGTCGTTCGTCTCCAGCTCCAGCAACTCCAGGGGGCTGCTCAACCCACCCTCTGCCTCCATTGCCTCTGTCTCCAAGACTCCAACACATGTACTGCTTGTTTATCCACCAGTCCGTGCTGGATCGTGGACTCAGGTGCCACTCATCACATTAAATCGTGACGGCCTGCCCAGTATTCGAATTCTCCTCATCCGAAGTGTATCACTGTGTCTAATGGGGTGACGGTTCCGTCTCCGGCTCGGCGGACCTCTCTCTCAACCCGTCGATCTCCCTTCGCTCTGCTCTTCATGTTCCGAGCTCCCCGTTCAATTTACTTTCTGTTGGTCGCCTTACTAGTGATCTTGATTGTTCTGACATATTCACATCTTCTTTTGTCATACGGGATCGACGGACGCGGACTATCATTGGTAATGTCACACTGCGAAATGAGCTCTACCTTCTCGATGACTCCCATCATCCTCTCCTTTGTCTCTTAAAGCGAGTGGCATCAACGTCTTGGGCATGCCCCTCTGCCGGTCCTCCAGCGGGCTCTTCCCGATATCTCTCTCCATTCGTTTCAGTGTGAGTCTTGTATCTTTGGTAAGCAGCCGCGTTCTTCTTTTCCTGCCCATTGTACCCGGAGCGCTGCTCCTTTTGATTTAATACATTTCGATATATGGGGTCCTTTCAAGATTACTAGTATTTTGGGGTTTCGTTACTTTATCACATTTATTGATGATTACTCTCGCACAATGTGACTTTACTTACTTCATGATCGCTTCGAGTTTCCCCGTGTTTTTCGGGCCTTCGTCCTTGAAACCCGTACACAATTCCACACCACCATCAAAATATTGCGCACCGATAATACTTGCGAATACACCGATCACGGCTTTACACATTTGTGCTCTGAATTCGGGATTATTCATCAAACATCATGTGCCTACACACCCCAGCAAAACGGCGTTGCCGAACGGAAGAACCGTCACTTGCTCGATGTGGAACGCTCCCTCGTACTTCAAATGCATGTTCCCAAACTTTACTGAAATTTTGCGGTATCCACTGTCTGCTTTCTCATCAACCGTCTCCCTTCCTCCGTCCTCCACTATGCTACTCCGTTCAGCCTACTGTTTCCCTCTACTCTGATCTTTTCTCTCCCGCCTCGTATCTTTGGCAGCACCTGCTAAGTCCACCGCCTGGGGCCGTCCTCGGACAAGTTGGATCCCCGGGCGGCTAAACACATCTTTGTCGGATATTCGCGCACCCAAAAGGGCTACTATGTTATTCTCCAGCTACCTGAAAGATCTCAGTCTCTGCTGATGTTACCTTCTGGGAGGATCAGCCATTTTTCTCTGCTCCTTTACCCGTTCATCTACCATCGGCTCCTCTCCCGCCATCCATCCCACAACCTATTATCCCCGCTACTGCAACACCTTCACCGGTTCCACCTGCACCGGCTCCTGCTCCCTCCAAACCACCCGTTATCTGTGTCTACACTCGTCGCCCTCCCAGTTCCGTTGTCCCTCTGCAGTCGGCCTCAACCATGGCTACTCCGCGCCCTGCTGATCAGGTACCGCCTTCCCTAGCTCATCCACTGGAAAACTGTGTCTCCCTCCATCGCCTCTCTCCCCACCTTCACACATTTGGTACTTCTCTTTCATCGGTCTCTGTTCCTAACTCTGTGCAGGAGGCGCTCCAACAATCGGGCTGGCGGGCCGCCATGGAAGAGGAAATGACTGCTCTCTGAACTAACCAGACATGGACTCTAGTACCCCTTCCTCCGGGTCAGAAACCGGTTGGGTGTAAGTGTGTCTTTGTCATCAAACATGTTGCTGATGGGACGATTGACCGTCCGAAGGCTCGTCTAGTGGCTCGTGGCTTCACCCAACAACAGGGGCTCGACTATGAGGAAACTTTCTCTCCGGTGGCCAAGCTCAATACCGTTTGTATCCTCATCTTTGTAGTTGTCCATCGCCAGTGGCTTTTACTCCAACTGAATATCAAGAATGTCTTTTTGCATGGTGATCTCCAGGAAACGGTGTATATGCAGCAACCACCCGGGTTTGAGACCACGGGGGAGTCTTAGGTCTGTCATCTTTTGAAGGCTCTATATGGTCTCAAACAATCCCCACGGGCATGGTTTGACAAATTAAGTAAAGCCCTTCGGGATATTGGTTTTACTCGGAGCTTGACCGACTTCTCGCTGTTTACTCGTCACCGAACAACAGGAACGGTTCTTCTGTTAGTGTACGTTGACGATATCATCATTACAGGAGATGACTCACAAAGGATACAAGCGGTCAAACTATATCTGAGTTCCGTCTTTCAGACAAAAGATCTGGGGCCCCTACGGTACTTCTTGGGTCTTGAGGTTGTCAGATGTCCAGATGGGCGTGTCCTCTCTCAACGGAAGTACTGCCTCGAGATCCTTCATGATGCGGGCTATTCAGGCTGTATGCCGAGTAACACCCCAATGGATGTAAACCACAAGTTGTGCGCTCACGCATCTGACTCGGATCTTCTACTCCAGAATCCAGAATATTATTGTCGTCTCGTTGTAAAATTGATCTATCTCACGGTAACTAGACCAGATATTTCCTTTGATGTTGGTATTGTCAGTCGGTATATGCACTCCCCTCGAAGATCTCATCTTCAGGTTGTTGAACGCATTCTCAGATACCTTAAAACAGCTCTTGTCCAAGGAGTAGTTTACAGAACCTCTACTTCAGCTTCAACATTGGTGATATATTCTGATGTTGATTATGCTGGCTCCCTTGATGATCGACGGTCAACCAGTGGTTTTTGCACTATTTTGGAGGACATTTGATTACCTAGCAAAGCAAGAAACAAGCGGTTGTTGCTCGATCATCAACTGAGGCAGAATACCGAGCAATGACATCAGTGGTTTCAGAACTGACGTGGTTTGAAAGTCTTCTTACCGATCTGGGTGTAAAGCTCCTTTCCCCAGCTCTCCTCCTCTGTGACAGCCAAGCTGCTATACATATAGCCAAGAACCCGGTCTTCCACGAGAGAACAAAGCATACTGAAGTCGACTGTCATTTCATCCGGGAAAAGTTCAAATGAAGAAGCTCGACCTGAAGCATGTTCCGGGGACTGAACAAGTTGCGGATGTCGTCACAAAGGCTCTTTCCAGTACCCTCTTCTATCAGTGCTTGACTAAGCTTGGCGCATACGATTTGTACGCTCCAACTTGCGGGAGAGTGTTAGAAAAGCATATGTAAAGAGTCCATTATTGGGCCCATTTTTGTTTTCTCTCTTCTCTCTTCTTTAGTCTCACATCATGTATAGGATTGTTCTCTCTCTTTCTTCCTCATATATATTTGTATTCTCTCTTTGTATTTAGAAACATAAGCAATACATACAAGTTTTTGTGCTCTCTCAACAATCAATAAGTGACTCCATCAATAATCCTAAGATGAATGCAAATAATCACAGTTCCTTCACCCAAAGTCCAATCTACTACCCATCCACCACTTTTAGATAACGTTCACTTCAATTATTGGAAAACTAGATCTGACATATCATTAGGCCCCATCAATATTACTTGATATTGTGTCCCCAACATAGAAAAAAAAATGGAGTCTTTGCAAGAAAAACATTTGTACATTTGACTCAAGTCGAATTGGAAAAGGTACTACTCATGGATATTCTGCATTTTAGTTCAAAAGACTACAGGTGTATTTCTGCTTAAAAAACAAAGAAATATAGGATCAGATCAGAGTAACCTACGAAGTTACAAATGAAGGGAATCAAAGATGAATATATTGTTACGGTTGTGCATGCTGACGGGAAACGTGCACGCTGACGGAAAACGTGCACGCCGACGAGATGTCGTGGTGAGTCCACGCGTGGAGGAAGACGACGGGGGATCCGTCTGGAAGAGAGACCGAAGACGCGACACCGACGTGACTATGACTCTGTTTGGGACAACTCTGGCGGATGGAAAAGCTGCTGATCAAATAGAGTTGTTAGAATAGTGCTCTCAGAAAAGCTCTGATGAGAGAGTTGTAGACTATTTGGGGAGACTTTGCATAAATGCTGATCAAGTAATTTTTTTTTTGTTTAAACTGTTTGGTGGAATAGTTTTTTTGTTTAACTCTGACATTCATACACATACACAAACACATTTCTCAACATTCATACACATACACATACACACTCCTTAACATTCATACACACACATACCAGTAAATGATTTCAGCTAAGGGCAAAAACCAACAATAACAGTAAGAAAAAGAATGATAATTTTTCTCGTGCCACAAAACTAGTCTGCGCTGCGCATAAATGAAGGATCAGGATTGAACAATCTCATGCCTCAAAACCTTCATTGGAAAAATGTCAGAAAGAAATAGGGGGAAAAATACAAAACCTGCAGGAAGAGTGAAGTACGGAAGCGCATTCCCTTCTCTATAATCTGCTACCAAAGCAGCCATTTTATTTATCAAAGCAGAAGAGAAGGGGAGGCAGATCTGAGGCTGATTAGGGCTCAGAGGAAACGCTTCTCTCAGAGGAAACACATCGATTCCCAAACTTTCTTCAGTAGCACCGCCATCGATTCCCGCGTCGCTGGAATCAATGGAAGGCAGGAGGAAACGCTAGGGCTCAGAGGAAACGCTTCGCTCAGAGGATCTGCTAATTGGAACATGGAAGGCAGGGGAATGAGAGAGACGAGAGGGAAGGAGTTCGCATCGCTGGTGGCAGAAGAAGCAATGCCCTCCTAGGCAAAGCGACCAAGGAAGGAACGAGGCGGAAATAGCAGAAGAAATATCATTCATGCTTGGAAATGTCACAGGGGGAACGTCGATCGGGCATGCGATCGGGGAAATAGCTATCGGGAGGAGGCACAGTGCGCGAAAGCAGGAGGCCCACGCTTTTGTGGGAGCCAAACATGAGGGGTCTGCGACGCTCAAAAAATCTGCAGATCCGTGAGATTTTGATCCACAATTTTTGAACTGCCGGCTATTCAAACATCAAAAAATAGCGGCTGCGGATCAGATAGCAGCTTTCTGATCCGCAGCCGCTGTCTCAAACAGAGCCTATTTTATTTCATTCGCTTTCTATTACTTCATATTATGTTTGTGTACGCATTTATTTTACTTGTGCTTGCTATTTGCACCCCACGCCTATAAGGGGTTAAGTAGTACTCCGTTTGGATCATTCTTGAACAAATGAAAATTAGAGATGCTCCCTAAGGCTTTCCTCTCAACCTCAACCTCCTTCTTCTCCCTTACCTCCGTCGGCCCTTCTCCTCGCCGGATTCCTCTTCGGGATCGTATTAATTTGATCTAACCTGCCTCACCGCCCGCCATCCCGCCGTCGGTGCTTGAGATCGTCCTTGCAATTTCCACTACAGAGCCAATTCGCCGATCCCGTCCCGATCCACCGGTTTCCGCCGATCCCGCGCGTCTTGCCCGTTGCGCTCGGCTACAGTGTCGCTTCGACGCACAGATCCACCTGATCCCCCGCAGCTCCGCCCGATTCTACGGTGTCTTGATCCCAACGACGTTTCGATCCCCACTGCGCAGTCTTGCTTGCACCAATCCGCGGTCGGCGCCTGTGTCGTTCCGATTCACGCTCGACGATTCCGCTCCAGCAATTTTCAGCCACAACTTCCGCTCGGCGTCTGACTTCGCCCAACACCTCTGCTTTTCCCCTGCCGCTGTCCCAGCCTTCCGTCTGGCACCGCCCTGCTGTCGTGCTCTAAGTAGTCGTTGGAATGGCCCTAAATACTCACTCCGCCAGTGATCTCCCTCCTAATACAACCACTAAAGCCCTAATCCATCGCTTGGAGGCTCAAGAGCAACTCGTCGCCTCCATGTACACCTCGCTCTTTGCCATCCACTCCAAGATTGACTCCTTGCAGGCGTCCGCCGCCGCCATCTCCACCGTGTCCGGCTCCGGCCTACCTGCAGACTGGGGCGTCAGACTACCATCCATTCCTTCAGGGCCCACTCCTTCGCTCATTCTGATACGGTCCGCCCTCTCCCTCGACATTCCATCCTTCGTCGGCGTTGACCCAATGGGTTGGATAGCCAAGGCAGAGTAATATTTCGACCTCAACTACACACCGAAGCATGACAAGGTATCTGCGGTGGTGGTTGGGCTAGAGACGGCTCGACACTCCACTGGGTTAGTGGCTTCGCCAATCCAACTCATACCTCTCTTGGCCCGAGGTCAAGGAGATGATCAGGCGGTATGATACATGCTACTCTGGCTCCTCTGCTATCGAGCATCTTTGTGGCGTCCACCAAACAACCGGCTTGGACGATTATATTGATGAGTTTGTTGCCCTGGTCTGCCACGTCCACGAGTTGCCGCCCGATCATTACCTAGGCTTCTTCATGTAGGGTTTACTGCCACATATCCACTCGCGTCTCCGCACGCACCACCCCTACAGTCTCCGATGCCATGAACTTGGAGCGCCTAGTGGAAGCCGACCACCCGCTCCCGGGGACGACCACCACCAGCCTCGGCTGCATTGGCGAGCGCCAGTCACAGCTCCACCGCGGCCGCCGCCTTGCAGCCTTGGGGAAACCGGACGGGCCGCTCACCGACCCCTCAGCGCTCTCGAACAGTGATTACAATGAGCTCCGCAGCAGGGGTCTCTATTTTCGGTGCTGCCAACCATACTCCACCAACCATGGGTGCTCCGTGAAGGAGTTCCACACCATCATCTGCGATGTCGACTCGGTGGTTACCCTGGCTGACTTTGAGGCCCTGGAGCTATCAGAGGGGGATACACTTCTTGACTCCACCACAGCTACATTCCACCGATGGGAGTTGTCTTGTGCCTCAACGGGCGGGATCTCCGGCTAGCAGACCATGCAACTCTGAGGCACGTTGCGGGATCATTCGATCATCATCATGATGGAGAGCGGTGCAAGCCACAACCTCAACTCTGAGCGGTTGATGCAGCAGCTCCGTCTTCTCTCAGTTCGCTCTCTGGATGTTGTGGCCCGTCTGGGAGATGGATGCTGCCGACCAACTCAAGGATGTTACACTGTCGTGCCTATTTTTCTGTGGTCATGTTCCGTGACCGCGGACTTCTACGCATTCGTCCTAGGCGGTATCGATGTCATTTTAGGGGTGGCTTGGCTCTGCATGCTCGGCGATGGACAAGTCAATTGGGCTATTATGACCATACAGTTGCTCCATGGGGGCCAGCCATGTCGCCTCGACGGTGACTCCCCTCTCCCCCACTCTTCGTTCTCCCTCTATAAGATCCAACGGACCATGGACGTCGGCCTCTCCGCGGGGCTGCGGGACCTCTCAGGCCTGCCCGACGTATCTTTCCCTTCCCTGACGGACCACCAAGAGCTTTCTGATGTGCTCGCCGACGTCATCCAGCTTCCGACAAGATTGTCACCAGCCCAACTTTCTCTGATCAGGAAGAAAGACGACAGTTGGAGTCATTCTACCCAGCCAAGCCACTTGATCGTCGTGACCACCTTCAGGGGGACTCTGGCTCGCAGGAGGTCCCTGCTGCTTCTACCGTCTGTAGTCTGAAGCTACATGGCTACCCCAGGATCACTTCTGTTGCCACCCCTCTGACTACTGCCTTGGGGACGATATATTTTCCAAACGGCAGCATTGTTATGGTTGCGCATGCTGATGGGAAACGTGCATACAAACGAGACGTCGTGGCGAGTCCATATGGGGAGGAAGACGACGACGGGTCCGTCTGGAGGAGGAGAGACCGAAGGCGCGACGTCGGCGTGACTATTTTTTTTACATTCGCTTTCTTTTATCTCATATTATGTTTGTGTATGCATTTGTTTTACTCGCACTCCGCGCCTATACGGGGTGGAGTTGTATTCTGTTTGGATCATTCTTGGATGAATGAAAATTAGGACTGCTCCCTAAGGCATTCCTCTCAACCCTAACCCCCTTCTCCCTAACCTCCACCGGCTCTTCTCCTCGCCAGATTCCTCTTTAGTATCATATCATATATCGGTTCATGATTATGAGCTATTTCAAATAATACTAGAAGAGAATTTTAAGTTACCAAAATCCGCACAAACAATTAGCTAGTAAACAGGTCATCAGAAGTTTGCCCGAGGAATGAATTGCTAGGGTAATGACAAAAATGAAATTTATGCAATTATTATCTCATTTCTCTTGATCAAACGTTTGGCACTGTTAATTTATAAACAAATATATATTAAGAAGAAATGAAGATGGATCAAATTAGAAAAAGTTAAAAGGCACAAATGGTATACCTTAGATGGCCATGGAAGTTAAAATAAAGTCCATACAAAAGGAGATGGAGACTTGAGAAGCTTGCCCTTGAAAAAAAAGTTTCAATATACCCATGAGAAAAGAAAACAGCCAATGGCAACTATGAATCCTCAAAGAATTATTAATGAAAAAAATACAAATTCTTGTGTAGATGTGAAGCGCTCGCATGGGTGTAAAAAACCCGACATATGAAACTTGATTGTCCGTTATTCAATAATGAAAAGAAGAAAAGAAAGGTGATGGAGATAGATCGGACTCATTTGAAAAATTCTATATCAAGAAGAATGGAAGATGGATCAAATAAGAAAAAATTAAAAGGCGCAAATGGTATACCTCAGATGGCTATGAAAGTTAAAACAAAGAAAGCTATACAAAGGGAGATGAAGACTTGAGGAGCTTGCCCTTGACTAAAAAAAATATTCAATATGCCCATGAGAAAAGGAAAACAGTCAATGGCAACGTGTGAATCCTCACAGAATTATTAAGGAAAAAATTAAAATTTCTTATGCAGATGAGAAGCACATCCATGGGAGTAAAACCTCGACATATGAAACTTGATTGCCCTTTATTCAAGAATGAAAAGAAGAAAATAAAGGTGATGGAGATAGATCACACTCATTTGAAAAACCATATAGCAAGAAGAAATGAAGATGGATCAAATAAGAAAAAGTTAAAAGGCGCAAATGGTATACCATAGATGTCTATGAAAGTTAAAACAAAGGAAGCACTACAAAGGGAGATGAAGACTTAAGAAGCATGCCCTTGACAAAAAAAGATTCAGTATCCCCATGAAAAAAGGAAAACAGTCAATGGCAACATAGGAAATTAAAAATTCTTTTGTAGATGAGAAGCACTCGCATGGGAGTAAAAATTAATTTGATTGTCCTTTATTAAAGAATGAAAAGAAAAAAAAAAGGTGATGGAGATAGATCACACTGATTTGATCAATTTAGGTCATCGAGTTTATGGATCATCAGATCGAAGATCCGAGAAACTCATCGCGATCATCACGTTTTTCCTATTTTTATGTACTATTTTGCGAGATGAGTTAAATGAATCAATCATATAATTTGGGCATCTGATATCTTTAATCTACAACTTATTTATATATCTCTGGTTTTAGCCTTAGAGAGATGAAAAATTATGATTGTAGAAAAAGCCACTCGGTTGACACTGACAAACTCGCGCGCTGTTGACGCCTCATGTTCATCCCTTGGGCATGTCGACACCCCCTTCGCCTCCATCTGCCATTGCATGTCCTCCTTGCTACCTCTATAGCCACTGCTGACCTACCCACAAACCTACTATGTCACTGTTGATCCTCCCTGAACCTCTACAACTGTTGCAGGTGTACACCCATGCCTTCTCTTCCCCCGTAGGTCCTTCATGCACCCTCTACGATAGCGGCCACCCATTTCCCCAATCCATAGCCTTCAGTCGCCCCCTTCCTTCACCCTAACGCACTTCCAACAGCCTGACCAAGGCTTCCCAGCCTCTGATCCCCTTCCCCCACCCTACACATGCTAGAGGAACCCTCCAGGATAGCATCCAACCAAAAATGACCCTTTTTTCCCTTGGATTTCTTTCCGTCAACGCCTTCCAGAAGCCCCCTTCTATAGTCAGATGTAGCCCTACGACCACCCACTCTTTCTTCCACCCCCATCTTTTAGTCGTCAGGTCAAGGAAAGTCATTTCCTCTTCAACGCTCCTATGACCATCCCAAGCCTTCTACTTCATCCTCCACTTTAGGTGTCAATTACTTAGAATTTTTATAATTAGTTTTCACTTCCTCACATTTTACCGATGTATCCTTATTGCTAGAAATATTTTGCTTTGAATATCTTGGCTTGATTAATTCCAATGTGTGCTAGATTTATTTAACTTATATTAAATTTCAGTGCAATCTCAAATAATTTGCAATTGTCATTCTATTTCTTAATTCAAATATTTGAGACTAATTGTGAGCAAATGCATGAGTTTTAAATTCTTTTACTTAATTATTTGCACGTCAAGTTTATTTATGTGTGGAATCATAGGCATCACATCAAGGTTAAGGTTCACGTCGTGATGTCTTGTTCATTGGGTGGGTACACAAATTCCGTGGCATCCGTAGTTCAGCAAACCAGTATTTTCATTTGCACTTTTAATTGCTTGCTCGCATTCATTTAGGGTTACGCAATTGCATGCCAGTAACATGTTGATTTGTCCTGAGACAGTTGGTATGAAAAACAGGTCCGACTTTTATCTTCATGTGCATTAGTTGAGTTTATAGATTCAATTATCACCAGTTATCGCCGCCATCTCTCTCCTTTATTTGAGGATCACGAGTCTATCTATACTCGATAAAATAGAGTTCCTTCGGGGAGATCATGGCAATATTACGATGATCATTATCGTCCCTAACTCCTCACTCGAAGAGATTATATCGACCCTTTGGCAGGATTTAATTATTCTAGGGATGTTGACTACTATGATCATCATATCAAGGAGGATTTAGAGAATAGGTTTTGTAGATTTGCCCATAGTTTGATGGTTTGTCGACTCCTATGTCCATTAGCTATTGAGTCGTGAACATAGAATATTATGGGGGTTGTTAAGGGCACCGTAGTTTTGGCTAGGCGCACCACACTTTTTTCAAATTTTTTGTAAATCTCGACGAGATCTACGACTTTTGTGTTGAACACTTTTTCCTAAAAATGTATGTACAAGCCGTACTTTGAAAATACGTCCAGATTTCGCGCATTTCTAGAAATACGCGTTGTACATGCATTTTTAGGAAAAATGTTTAACACGAAAGTTGTAGATCTCGACGAGATCTACAACTTTCGTGTTGAACATGTTTTTTAAAAAAATATGCACAAAACGTATTTTCAAAAGCCGCGAAAAATTAGGAGAAAATACGGTGCACCTAGCCAAAATTGCGGTGCCCTTAACAACTCCCAATATTATATAGATTAGTTTGAGTTATTCAATAAGCGTCGTGTCAGGTTCACAAAACTTGGAGTACTAGATCAGGCGAGAGCGTACTGAGATAGAATAGAGAGGACCCATGTGGAAGATCGTTTTTTCCCATCACCAGTTAGATAGAGATGAAGCAGAGATTGTGCCGCAGATATTTGTCAGTGTTATATAGGAGTCGCCTTCTTAAGCAAATATTTACTTCTAGATTCCATTTTGGACTACTTCTATCAACTACACTACTTCTACATTCCATTTCAGACCGAAGTCTGCAATCTATAATACATTGGGAGACCATCAGTTATATTCTACTGAGCAGACATTTCGCTTACTCTTTCATTACGAGCAGTCCTTGGGATCTTCTAGACTCAAACACTGACTGACTCGATATGAGTTCTCCCCACCCCAAGACCACCACCATGCATAATCTTGTCCTCCTGGACACAAAAGATAAAACACCTGATACAAAGCTATCTCGCCCTAATGAGGTACATTGTCTGATGAGTTGTTTGTCATTTGAGTGTGATAGTCCCAAAATGAGCGACCCGATTCGTAGCAAGTTTGATCTATTTGTTTACACTTGTTCATGTGATGTTAAGTTGTGCAACATTGTCGCACATGTTACACTTTGAATTACTAGCCTGACTAGCCACTAAGTCCTTTAATAAATTGTAAGCATGGGTGGTACGTAAGCATTATTAACATAATTAATATTATTCTGAGAAATTAATTTGATTATGGGATTAAAGTTTTGTTTTGGAGTTCAAGATAAAACATTTAATATTCTGCAAGTTTCAAAAAGAGTATTAATTAATGAAGTAAAGTCTTCTCTTAAACTTCTCATTATTTGGAAAGCTGAAAAACCCCCATTCTTAATGGCCTATTAATCTTTGTCTTAACTCATAGTGAACTCATAGTGAACCCATAGTGAAGAAACGCTGGTAGCACAAACGAATCGAGATTTCCTCTAAAATCGAAGGAGCGTGACAGGCTCACCTCTCGTTTCCATAGATATCCCCTACCAGAGTCCCGAACGATGCCGTCAAACCTTTCTACGAGCAAGTTGACGAACGACAAGCCATTTCCTGTATCTTGCAGGTTCAAATCGATCCCCAATGTCATTTCGTCCGCAAGCATAGTTGTGATTTGGCACAGTTCACCTTCCTTGTTAGCAAGCCTGAAATCTTTCCAGATCCAACAAATGTGCACCTCCTCCAACGATCCCTTGTTACTCCATCTTGCCCACTCATCCATTCTAATCTCTCTGTCACCCTACACAAAAATTCTATCCACTCCCGAAACACAACAAGCTCTGTGCTGGCGAGTCCAACTCTGATCTTATTTTCCCTAATTCTGTACTAACGTCGTCTTGGTAGCAAGCTTATCTATTCAACTGTCATACAATCAAATATCTTGTGTGTTATTGGTGTGGTCAGTTGTTATGTTATTAAAGGCGCAAGGCGCACTGAGCCGCAATGGGTCCCTAAAGCCTAGGCGCAAGGCGCAAACGCGCGCCTGAGGCACGTGAGACACAAAAATGGGGAAAAAAATAAAATCAATGAATTGGGCACCAAATTCGCTCAATTTCAGCGAATTTGGCGCCTTGGTGCGACTTGGGTGCGCCATGGGTGTGCCTCGGGTGCTCCTCGGATGCGCCTAGGCAAAGGCGCGCCTAGGCGCGCCTCAGGCACATTGCCCGCCTAAGCCATGCCGAGGAGCAAGGGAGTGCGCCCGGTGTGCCCGGCGCCTCAGGCGCGCCTAGGCCCGCATCTTGATAGCACAGGTCAGCTGGTACATGCATGCTCCTCGAAAATCCCACCTTCACGTTATAGAGTGATTCCTTTGATATTTGAAGAAAGCCCGATGTAAAGCCCACCCCTACGACCCACCTCTACGGCCCATTAGAAGATACCTCTCTTATATAGATTAATCTCACATTGTGGTTTGAAGTTAATGTGTCAGTCCTCTCACCTAAATATGTGTGCATGTGTACTTGAATTTTTTATCTAATGCAAAATAATAAAATATTTGTTGCACAGTATATTTTGCAAAATGCATGCCAACAATACATCCCATATATTTTGATGTGTTTGTGCATAGTAGGTGTAAGTGTAACTCCAATGCACCATTGTATCTGTTTGAGATATATATTGTCACACATGAAGTTCAAAAAGAATCAAAAAACATGAAACCACCTCCAACAGAACCCAAATTCTATAACCCAGAACCTTCTCTTAAGATGCACCAGAGAACCCAATAAGAACCTGGTCATATACTTTGTAGCCCGAGTCCTGATTTCTACTGAGCAGATAGTTCTCATATATGCTTATGGAGATATAAATCTCTCAAACATTAGAACGTAGCTCCATCATTACTTCATGCAAAATGTTGCACGGTATAATCAAGAAAAGTCACCTTATAAAGATGAGTAAATAAAGTGACAAACCTTTGCTTCCGGAGCCCACTCTCTATAGGTAACACCTGTTGCACTGAACCAAAAAGGAAAAGTTACCAAGTGCCTTAGACTTCTATACAGCAAAATTTGGAACTTTATTTTTGAGAAGGTACATGAAATAAAATAATAGGAAAAGCAACCTTGGAAATATAGTAGAAAATACAAAATACTTGGGTATAAATATAACACTATTTGAAGTTCAGCACTATTTTTGGTAAGGTAAGCAACGGTTGATGTTGAAAGGGATGCAAATGCATCCATTTATGATAAATTTACCCATTTGGCGTCATTGAAAATTCCATCTGATAGCTGGTTTGCTAATAAAAAAATGGATCTCTCCCTCCCTCCCGAGAGAGTAATACATAAATTTGGATATCTAATAGAATGGAAGAGAAGAAATTGAACACTGCTTTATTTTTCAATGGCAATGAAGTTTGAAAAAGCCAAATTCCACAATTTTATGGAATGCAATTATCTCAACAGACATAGAAGGGGCTTGGCATAATAAAAAGCAGAAGCTATTATGGAGTCGCAAATTTTTCAAGAGAGTGAAAAACAGTTGTATTAGCAACAAAGTTGTGCTTGCTTGTGGGATACTCATGGATAAGCTCCTCTAAGCAGACTACAAAACCAAGTATAAAGACCCACATAAGGAGCAAATTAAAGATTACCTTCGGTTAAAGCCAAATTTCTCATATCCACGAGAAAATGCATCCAAGCCACCTTCATATTTATCAATCAGCTTGTGCATATTCTTGTACTGATTATATCTGCAATACAAGAAAAGAGGTAATTTCCAGCCACAAGCTTGGTGTAATAAATTTATGGTGCATAATTGTAATACAACATTGATAAAAAAAAAGTACATGTACCATACAATAGGCAGTAAAGACTACTGATCAATGTGATTTAAGAAAGATGATTTGAAAGACTACAAAATAACTGCTTTCGTAATATACTTAAGATATCACCAATCCAAAATATCAATAATTAATAGTTATCATTATTTGTGTGCATCACTAATGAGTTTGCAGAATGAAATGAGAAGCATGTAGAAAAATAGTTTAACCACAGTGCTTTTAAGCAACACAGTTGTCTTCAAGGGTTCATTTAATAATGTTTATGAATAAAACTTTTCAGCTTTTCTATGGATATCAATCACGCTATATTTGAGGATGTGTTTATCTATATTTTTGGATCGTCAGATGGTCAATTGGAGATGGTGATTGCCACCGGCTCATTTTTTCATATTTCTATGTTTTTTCTAACTTGTATTTTGAGAGTTACGTTAAATTATCCGCCAAGCGATCATGGCCATCAAATATTTTAACCTAATCACCCCCCACTATATTCTACCAGCAGATGAAATCAAAAGGTATCGAGCATTAAGGTTTCTTTTGGAAAACAACGGCTCAGTTTACAGAGGTGTCAATGCCTCCCCCTCCAGGTGCCAATGCTGGGAAACTATGTCGCTTCCTCCACCCTCAGGTGCTAACGCCTGAGCCTCATCTGCCCTGACGCAGCCATTCCCACCGACGGATCCACCTCCAGCCCTCCTCCAGGTCGCTGAGAGTCCTCTTCCTCATTTATAAGACCATCCACCACCTCCTCCAGTCCATCCTTCACTTCCTGAGCCTTTCCCCGCCTTCCCAGCAGTCCAACGCCATCCTCCTGAGCCACCACCGCAAGTTTTCCCCACATTCAGCCCATTTACCCTCCAATTGCGACCTCTAGGCTCATCCCTGCTGCAAACCTCCACCTCCTGACAATACTCCCTGCAAAGCCCTACCTCCCAGCCACCTCCCTACAACCTATACCTCCGACCAGTCTCATCCCTGCTGCTGCAAGCTTCCAACAGCTTTCACTGCATCCAGAAGCAAGTTCCCTGATTTCCCCGTGCTGTCCAGCCCTCCCCCCTCCTTCCAGAGTCTCTACCAGCCTCCCCCACTCACCCCCATAAACTTTAAACACCCCCTACCAGCCACAACCAGCCAATATCCTCTCCTACAATCCTTCCAGCCCCTCTAACAGCCCCTAAGCTCCATTTTCATCCCCAACCCAGCCCCAAACAGCACCATTTACATTTCTGGATGGCCACCACCTCCGCCGGCATCAATTAATTGATGAGATTTTACTTTCTAGTATTCATTTATTCGCATTAGATGGATATCTTGTATTGCTAGTAATACTTGACTTAGATTAATTTAATTGTTGTATCTCTTTATTGACATGCATAATTTATTCGCTTTACATTCCAATTTCAGTGCACTCTCAATTAATTTTGCAATTGCTGTCTAATTACTACACTTGAATGTTTGTGCTTAATTGAAATTAAAAGTGCAGATATTTAAATTTAATATTGTTTAATTAATTGTTCGTCGGACATACTTGCATTATTGAGATCTGACATTTGCCTTAGGCTTTATGTTGTTATTCTTTTGTTCATTGGATTGTGTTTTGTTTGTGTGTTTGCATTCATCCGCATTTTCATTTTAAGATCCTAAGTGTTGGCGAAAATATAATAGAAAATGCTTGATCCTATTATTCATCCACATAGGCATTATATAGGAGTTACAACATGACATAATACACCGATAGGCGGTGTGAGACTAAACCTCAAATACATAAAGACACTACGAGACCGACATTGATTCGATAATTCTAACACTCCACTCAAGCAGAAGGGGAGACCTTTCAACTTGGACACCACAAATAATGGCAATGGAGGCAGATAATGTGGGACAAAACATCAGACAAGCCGCCGGGAAAAATTCCAAAATAGAGAATCAAGCCGAGGACATAGTCACACACGACAATAACCCACACACGACGTGGACTCACTAGAAACCGGTCAACCAACATCACCAACACACACAACATGCGAAAGGGAACGAAAGATGTGGAGCAAATCATCAAACGAGTGATCGGGGATAATCCGTCAAGGATAATTTGTCGGGGATAATCCGCACAAAGGATGGTTTCACACAACACAGTCCCGCACGACACGGTCCCACGCGACACAACCCGCTGAGATTAAAACAACCAACATTCGTTGTATCCCAACACATGGCCAATCAAAGGAAATATGGGGAGATGCTAACAACATACGACATTAGCCCGGGGTCCATGTGGAACGAAGGCGAAAAGACGGGAAAAATCATCTGAGGTGCCTTCATCCCAACATTCCCCCTCAAGTGAAACATGCATGAATGAAGGCAAAACAAGACCAAACAAAACAAATATGAACAACAGACAATGAAAGGCACATAAAGACAACTTAAACTATCACAAATATGTAGCATCAGCGAAAGATCAGCACCCCTGAAGGGGGGAAGCAGCTGGATCTAATAAAAATCCGAGATGCGGCGGCTGGAATCGTCCAGAATTATCATAGAAATTAGGGAAGCGGCTGGAAATGGTCGATGCTGCACGAGGGGCAGCGTTGTAGGTTGTTGGAAATGGTTGAAGCGCGAGGGGAAGCGGTTGTAGGCAGCTAGAATCGTCGAGGGGGTCATGAGCACAGATCGGGCATACGAAGCACGTCATCCGCACAACAACCGAGCACATCGGGAGAGTATCAGGCGTCAGGAGGGATCAGACGCAGGGGGATCGTCAACTTGACTGGCAGGATCAGAGAAGAAGTGCCTTCATCGTGGATAGAGGGAAGCTTGAGCTGATCGAGAGGGATCCACGACAGAAGTCGGAGAGAAAAGGTGTTGTCACGAGGTCACGACAGAAGCAGCGAATGTAGAACCAGGCGGGAAAGCCGGGAACAACAGCTGAAGCGTCAAGCAGGAGCGTCAGACTAGATCGTCGATACCTGAAGGAGTGATCGTTGCTGGGTCGGAAGCAACACAATTCAACGGGATCGCTCGACTAAGAGGAGCCGCCGTCGACTGGAACAACGGAAGCTAGGAGATCTGGAGCAGCGTAAATCATCGTAGGTCAGCGTCGCAGTCGAAGCAAGCAGGGACTAAATGGTCGACGTCAAATCCAGCAGTGGCAGGATCGTAGGGATAGGGGCTCGACGGAATCAGCGATTGACGAAAGCAAAAGGCCCGATCGCATCCCAAACACACACAGGACCAAGAAAAAATTCGGGAGGAAAAAGATTTAATTCCTCTGATACCATGTTGACGGAAATATAATAGAAAATACTTGATCAATAGTATTCATCCACATGGGTCATTATATAGGAGTTACAACGTGACATAAAACACTGATAGGCGGCGTGAGACTAAACCTCAAATACATAAAGACACTACAAAAACGGCATTGACTTGATAATTCCAACACTAAGGTTCGTCATTGGTTCATTGTATTCATTGTGCGCACAATTACATTGCATGTAGAGTTTGGGCATCGTTCAATCGCGTTCACCTATAGATTCAAGCTGCATCAGATTGGTATCAGAACCAGGTTTGGGTTTTATTTTAATATGCAGTAGTAGAGCTTATAAGTTCAATCAGCCGTCACATGGCGTAGTATTGTCGTTACCCCTCGCCGTTATTTGAGAGATACAAGTTCATTTATACTCAACCCAGTAGAGCTTCATTTGAGAGGTTTTCATATTATAACGATGATTATTCTCATTTCCAGCACACCCCTTTCAGAGATCGTGTGGACTTTTTGACACAGTCCCACTATGCTAACGAAGATCACTGCGATGATTATTGTCGTACCTTTTTCCGAGCAAGAGCGGACCGAGTTTCAGCATGATTTAATTATCTTGGAGATGATTACTGTTAGGATCATCATTTCGAGAGAGATCTTGATTGTAGGTTTAATGCTATTGCCCCGTATTTTAATGACTCATTGAGTGTTGAGTCCTTTAGTGATTAGCTTATTGACATGAAATATTACCTCGATCATTTTGAGTTATTCAGTAAGCGACACGTAAAATTTGGGAAACTTATACTGCTAGATCATATGAGGGATCATTAGTTCAGCATTGAGAGGACTCATGAGCGAGATCATCTTCCCTGCATCACTAATTGGGTGAAGATGAAGCGTAGGTTGTGTCAGAGGTATTTTATTGCATCCTATCAGATTCTCTTATCGAGTGATTATTCTCTCTTCGGTAAGGATCCATGTATGGCGCTGAGTATAGGGATCATTTTGATGAGTTAGTAGTGAAGAGCAACATCCAAGAGGAGCCATCTATGACCTCTTCCCGATTTCGGGTTTAAACTTCGATCTGTGATTATTGAGTTGACCTATCACTACTCTGAGTCACTCGAGGAGACATTTCAGCTCTCCCTTCGTTATGAGCAGTCCTTCAGATCTATTAGAGGTAGATGAGCGGAAGACCACCTTAACCTCACTAGTATGAGTCTCTTTCCATTCTAAGGCCATCACTTTGGCCACTCTTGACCCGTCAGACACGACAAAAGTGGTACCTAAGACCGCTTTCTCTCACCCTAGAGAGGTGTTGGGTCTGATGAGTGATCCATCATTTCATTCTGACTCATTTCATATGATACGGACTGAGAGAGAGCCTGAGCAACCTAGTGATCCTATGGTGATATAATCTTATCATATCCCATGCAGTGACTCCGTTATTGCTCCGATCATAGACTCACCCTTACAACCATGTTCACTTGAGCTTCTCCATATCATCGTGGCGAGTCATATTCCGAGTGAAGGTCGAGAGCTTAGTATTGGCATCATAGTGGTTGTCCCTCCTCTCGAAGACACTACTATTATCGATGATATGTATCCTAAGGATCATCCTGCTATGTCTAAAGCCATTGATGAGCTCCCCATTGAGCCAATTGGAGGGTCACTTGACGAGTTCTTCCTTTTAGGAGACATTCAACCGAACCTAATGTTACATCTTTGTGTCCTCGTCTCACACGTCTTTTTAGATCATCACGTTCACGATAAATTTACATATGTACCACCGGGCGAACCATTTGATTTACATTTTTATGACACTATCTCCAACATTGCTTCGGGAGATTGCCTCCATGACAAATTTTTCTATCGACCACCCGGCAAGCCTCCTGATGATTTGCATCCCTTAGAAGATATTTCGCATATCATGATTCCGCAGCTCTCTATCGATGCCTCAGTCAGTCTGTTGGGTGGTCTTCGTACACACGATAAACTTTTCTACACCCACCCAAAGAGCCTCCAGATAAGCTATCTTCCTTAGGGGCATCCTCCACTATATAGCGTATGCATTTGGCTAGTAGGTCGTGTCAGTCGTCATTTAATTGCATTTGTAGCATGATTTGCATGTCATATTCCGACATGAAGTTATATTAAATGATAAATAAAATAAAACTTGCACTGGTATTCACATGAAAAAATATATTCAAAGAAGGTGGTTAGGTGATGATTTGCATATTATTTGAGAGGTTCCCGCTAGGGACAACTATGAATCTAAGTGCTAGGTGAATAAGTTCATACACTATTATGAGAGAGTCAGAGTCAAAAAAATCAAGCTTAATATTACTAGGAATATGAGTGTTCATCTAGTGCTCAATGTTGAGGATTTGGCTCTAGATGTGGAGCCACCTAGTTTTAGACCTTCAACCTTCACTTGTAGCTTTCGTTCGCACAGTCATTATGGCCCCTTCATATACCTCCAAACTCCACTACAACTGTACATGTTACCAATGTATCACTACCCTTTATGTAGTCTCCATTCATCGGATAAGAATGTTTCTGAGCCAGGGAGATTGATTGCGCAATATTTGAGGATTTGCCTTTATCGATATTTTAGATCGTCAGATGGTCGATCGGAAACTGCGACCGCGGTCGGCTGGATTTTTCATATTCTCATGTATTTTTTAAAAATTTTTTTACTTATATTTTGAGAGTTTGGTTAAATTATTCGTTAGACGATCATAGTCATCATATAATTTTAACCTAATTTTCCCCACCCCCTTATATTCTACCAGCAGACGAAATAAAAAGGTATCGATCATTTAGGTTTCTTTTGGAAGACAGTCGCTCGGTACAGAGGTGACGCCTCCCCTCCCAGTGTCGGGAACCTCTACTGCTTCCTCCACCCTCAGGTGCTGACACCTAAGCACCGACTCCATCGATGTCAACGTTCATATTGACGGATCCACCTCCAGGCCATCGACAATCCTTTTCCTCATTCATACAATCATCCATCGCCTCCTACAACCCCTCCTTAACTGCCTGAGCTTCTCCGCGCCTTCCCAGCAGCCCGACGCTGCCATCATGATCCACCACCGATATATTTTCACCTATCCAACTATTTTCCCCTCCATATGTGACCTCTTGCCTCATCCCCACTGCAAACCGCCATCTCACAACACTCCTCCCTACATAGCACAACCTCCCAGCCACTTATACCTCCGACCAGCCCCTTCCCTACTGTTGCAAGGTTCCAACAACTTTTGGCCACATCCTGCAACCCGCTCTCTGATTTCCCTGTATTGTCCATCCCTCCTTCCAAAGTCTCTGCCACCCTCCCCCACTCACCCCCACAACCTTTAAACACCTCATACCAACCACGACCAGCCATTATCAACCTCTTACAATTCTTATGGCCTCTCTAACAGGCCCCTAAGCTCCTTTTCCATCGCCAACCCAACCCCAAACAGCAACGTTTACATTTCTCGACAACCACTGCCTCTGTCGGCATCAATTAATTGGGGAGATTTTACTTTCTAGTGTTCATTTCTTCGCATTGTATAGATATATTGTATTGCTAGTAATACTTGACTTAGATTAATGTAATTGTTGTATCTTTTTATTGACGTACAAACTTAACTTGCTTCGCATTTCAATTTCAGTGCACTTTCCATTAATTCTGCAATTTTTGTCTAATTACTGCACTTGAATGTTTGTGCTTAATCGAGATTAAAAGAGCGAAAATTTGAAAATTAAAATTGTATAATTAATTGCTAGTAACACATACTTGCATGATTGAGCTGTGACATTTGCATTAAGGTTTATGTTGTGAGTATTGTTTTGTTCATTGAATTGTGTGTTGTTTGTGTTCTTGCATTCATCCGCATTTTCATTTTAAGGTTCTAAGGTTCATCATCTGTCCACTGTATTCATTGTGTGCACATTTACATTCCATGTAGGGTTAAGGTATCGTTCAAGCACATCCACCTATAGATTTATCTTGCATCATTTTTGGTTGTAATCACATGCATGCACTTCCCAAATTATGAAAGCATGTATCAACCATCAATGAATAACACAACCAAAATTAATAAGATTTGAATTTAGCAGTTAGCTGCTTACACTGACAGTTGCAATTCATCAATCAACAATGTATGCATACTGCGGGAAGTTACTTCATGAAAAAAGAATAATGCTGAGCATATTACTCTCAACAACTGCATAAGAGAAAGTGCAAATTTTCACAAAAATATGAACTATGGGGCAGTGACTAAGTTGCTTCTAATATATTCAGTATTAAAAAAATCATTTTATGAAGAGCTTCATTTTGTGCATCTCTCTAATTCTAGTGTCGACGACTTTCTCATCTCGCTCTCATTTGGTGATTTTTATATCGTTTAATATAGTCGACATCTCTTTCTTGTGTAATTTATAAACATATACTATGTGTATATATGTTTATTGTGTAATTTATAAACGTTCATTATGTATACAACTATATATATTTAAAAAATTGTGTATATATATGAATATATTTATTTAAATATTAAAATCCAACATTTTAAAATATCTCTGATATATTCCCGCAATCCGACATCTGACATTCCAAACTCAAATCGACATGAACTCAACATCCGACATCTGCAACCTTGAATATATTAAAGTAGTTCCATGTTCTAGTTGAAATCAACACGTTTGCAAATACAAGTAAGGTTATGCATGCAAAACTATCCCCTAACCATGCTTTAAGGAAGCTCCATGTACTGTGCATTCTTTTTTGGTAAAGAAAGGTAGGGATACGACAAAGTACGATTTTTTTAAATGAAACAAGAACCGATTGGGAATACGAGATGATTCCCTAATAATCAACACAGGAGATATAAAACGTCTCTATAAAAATTAATCAAATGAAGTTGCACCCCAAAAAATGCAGAATAACATTAAAAAACAAACAAATATAAATGAACAAAAACAAGTAAAATTTACAATGCCCATTACAATTGAATTTGTAACAATAAAACAAGCTACAAATAGATTGCAGATCCTTCCCACTCATCTCTCTTTAGACACGCCAATTACTCTTCCAGATCCCCCAATCATTCCTCCCCTTACCACTTGACCAACATCGATCCCAACTTTTGTCGGCATAGGAAGACTCGGGTAATATTTTAGATGATTTAGCTCCAGCCTTCACATCTCAACAGGCTTCGGATCCTGGTCGCACTGCTATTCACAAAGGTAACTTGTCTACTCATAGTCTCAACCTATTTATTAGTTCTTAAGCCACCACAATCTCTCATCGTCTCACTACAACTTTGTCTCGACTCTCACTTATGTTCCTATCCCTAAAACCAATCAGGAAACACTATCTTATCCTAGTTGGCGACAGATTATGGTTGAAGAAATGACAGTCCTAGAATCCAATTCTACCTGAACTTTAATTCCTCTCCCTAAAGAGAAAGCCATAACGTTGATGGACCTTTACCATCAAAGTTCTCCCAGACGGACAAATCGATTGACTAAAAGCGAGATTAGTCGCTAAAGAAGTCGGTATGGATTGGATTATGGAGAAGCATTCTATCTAGATGCAAAAAAGTCATATATTTGTCGCCACTTACCAAGGTTGTGATGCGTAATTGGTCATATATCATTTCGAAATCGATTGACTAAAAGCAAGATTAGTCGCTAAAGGAGTAGGTATGGATTGGATTATGGAGAAGCATTCTATCCAGATGCAAAAAAGTCATATATTTGTCGCCACTTACCAAGGTTGTGATGCGTAATTGGTCATATATCATTTTGATATTAAAAACACATCAATATACGGTGATCTTATGGAAGAAGTGAAATCGGTACAACAACCAGGTTTTCTTGGTCAGAGGGATTCTGGTCATCCACTTGTAAACTACAGAAAGCTTTTTATAATCTCAAACAATCTCCATGTGCTAGGTTTAGACAATTTAGTTTGGCTCATGAAGAATTTGTAAAGAAGGTAGGAATAAATAATCATCATTGAACATCATTTCAGCATGCCAATCAAATTCTTCATCTAATCTATTAATTAATCATTCATTACTAACACTTATATCTCTTAAGAATAAAATAAATGTGGTCACATGCATCATATCTAAGTCTCAACACACAATTATCTTTCACAAACACTAAATAATTAAACAATTATTGAGTTCTTACAATATTTTTTCTTAATTTTTGAAAAAACTTTATAACAAAAACCTCACTAAAGCGCCTTTTATATTCCAAAGGCGCAAATAAGGCGCACGAAGGCGCAAACCTCTAAGTCTGGTAAGCCTTGAGTCTTAAGCGCGACTTTAATAACATAGGGTTTACGTCGATGATATTGTCATTACAAGCTATGTTGTAAAAGGCGCGCCTAAGGCTCCGGGCTCACCAGGCTCATAGGCTTGCGCCTTCGTGCGTCTTTTTTGCGCCTTTAGACATTAAAGGCGAGCCTAAACGTGATTTTTATTGTAAATTTTTTTTTCAAAATAATGAAGAAAATAATGCTATAACTAAATAAATTTTACATGATTTTGTATTTTTGAAACATAATCGATCTTTGAGACTTATATATAATGCAAACGACCATATTAATTTTATTTTTAAGAGATATAAATGATAACAATGAGTGATTAATTAGTAGAATATATGAAGAATTGTTCAAGATGATAAATTGATGTTTGATGTTGATTATTTAAATTGAATGTGGTTATGTTATACCTTCTTCAGGCGCGCGCCAGCGCCTTGAGTCTTGCGCGTAGGCTCCAAAACCCCTTTGCGCCTTGGTGCGCCTTGCGCCTTTAATAACTAAGATTACAAGAGATAATCATGAAGATATTATGAACCTCAAACAACATATAATTTGTCAATACCAACCCAAAGATTTTGGTCGATTATGTACCTCAATGGGCATATCACTTGATATTTTGGAAGAAACTAAGTTGATATATTGTAAGCATACTACCACGCCTATGGAGCTAAATACTAAATTTGTGCTAAAATATGGAAAAATTGATTATCAAGAGCAAGTGCGTGAATTCACACCTAACTATAAGAGGACATGACATTTCCATTGATGATTAGTTGGAAAATTGAATTATCTAACTATAAGAGGACATGACATTTCCATTGATGTTAGTGTTCTGAGTCAATTCATTGCAGTAGCCTTGAAATCATCTCCTCTTCCAAATTAAGGCATCCCTTTCAAGTAAATTCTTCTCCCTTTCAGTAAGTGAAAGTGATGTATGGGTAGACTACTGGTGCATAAAATCTACGACTTTATGTGGTAGTAAGGGTGACATGCTAATCCAAACCTACATACAATGTAATGATCGATATGTTGACGAATATTAAAGCAGTGCAATTTTTTAACACCACACAGATATTTAAATAGAAAACAAATATTTAATTTTGGCAAATTCTAATGGATTCCTCTGCTCAGAGGGCCAAAGCGAAGCGCGCGGCGAATGTCTCCTCCTGCAAATTATTAGTGCACCAAAACAAATTTTCACAAACAAGAATCGCAGCAAAATATGGCAAATCGCTAAATGAAAATGTCGAATCAAATAATACAATACTACAAAAGCTCACAAAGTAGAGGGTTGAACCGAGGCACGGAAGAATTTGAGGTCTGAATGTGTAGATCGGCGATCAGAGATGAAACCGGTCGCGAGACAACGGTGGTGGTGGCTGTCCTCGACGGTAAACGGTGAAAATAGACAATAAAACGGTGGTTTTGACTACGTATAAATAGATCCGGGCCGGGGGAGGGTACATCTGATGTGTAAGAGCGGATCCGGACGCAACCGCGGAGTCCGATCGGCGATCCGA
This sequence comes from Platanthera guangdongensis, assembly GCA_039583875.1. Classification (NCBI taxonomy): domain Eukaryota; kingdom Viridiplantae; phylum Streptophyta; class Magnoliopsida; order Asparagales; family Orchidaceae; genus Platanthera; species Platanthera guangdongensis. The sequence continues at coordinate 3,115,212 of CM077153.1, read as the reverse complement.
TCAAGTCCGCCTGCGCGAATAAATGAACGTGGGTTCCGCCTTGCGGAGAACCCCTCCAGGTGCACGATTTGATGGGTCCCCATCAACTCCCCCCAACCGAAAAAAAGAATGGAGATGATCGTACTGAGGTCGAAGTCCCGGGGCGAGTCGATCAAACTTAGCTGGTAGTATCCAAGTGTCGTCCGCGTCGGGGCGGCCCTGTCAGTGTACCAAGTAGCGGCATCGCGGTCCGTCCGTGGTGGGAACAAACTGATGGGATCTGATCTCTGTGATGCACTCATCTCTCGAAAGGTGGATCCCGCTGCGATCGGTGGTGCCTGCGGTGAAATCAAAGAAGACGAGTTCCTAGGTGGGTGGATGTCAACAGTGGGTGGACTGGGGTGGCCATTAGATGGTGGTGACGTATGAGGGTGGTAAGGTAACGACAGTGGGGGTGGGGGTTGCTGGGTATCTCCACTGCTTGGGTCCACATACTCGTGAGGCTCGTAGTACGGAGTCAGATCCTCAACATTAAACAACGGGTGAATTCCCATACTAGCCTGGATATCGAGCCGGTAGGCATTTGTCCAAATACGACTAATAACAGAGTACAGACCTATTCGCCTAGCGCTTAACTTCTTGGTAGGCCCTGAAGGGAGCCTCTCTGGGCGGATTCGTACAATTACCATTTCGCTTTCATTAAATATTCGTTCTCGCCTTCGCTTATCTGCATGGGCTTTATAATTTTCATTGCTTGTTATGATTCGTCGGCGAACCGACTCATGCAACTCATGCAAATGCTGTGCAAATGACTCAGCAGACTCACTAAGGCGTGACTCTAAAGGACTCGGGACGAGGTCGATGGGCTTCCTAGGGTCGTACCCTGATACTACATGAAATGGACTCAGACCGGTGGACCTATTGACTGAGTTATTGTAGGCGAATTCTGCAATCGGAAGATCTAAGTCCCAACTATCTACATGCTCTCCCACTAGACACCGCAAAAGATTTCCTAAACTCTGGTTCACTACCTCGGTCTGTCTGTTCGTCTGTGGGTGATATGCCAAGGAGAACCTAAGGATAGTGTCTGTCTTATGCCACAGGATTTTCCATAAATAACTCATGAATCTCACATCACGGTCCGACACAATCGATTTGGGCAGGTCATGTAGTCGAAAGACGTCCCTCATGAATATAGATGCAACGTGAGTCGCATCGGCCGTTTTGTGGCAGGCAATGAAGTGCGCCATCTTCAAAAACCGATCGACCACCACGAAGATGGAGTCGTGTTTCCGTAAGGTGTGGGGAAGTCCGAGAACAAAATCCATGTAAACGTTCACCCAAGGGCGATGTGGGACAGGTAAAGGCGTTACAGACCCATGTTTTGCTTAGTACCCTTTGCCGTCTGACAGATACGGCAGTGGCGAACAACGCGAGCTATGTCCTTAAGGTCGGGCCAATAGAGGCGGTCCTCGACAATGGCTATAGATTTATCTTGCCCAAAGTGTCTTGCCGCTCCGCCCGCGTGTAGTTCCCAAATCAGATAATCGCGGTAAGATGTCTAGGGAAAGCACAGGCTGGAGCCCCGGTACAGATATCCCTCATAGATCTGATATCCGTCAACAGGGTTGGGTGGGTCTCGGGACTGGGCGGTGTAAATCTCGCCAAAATCATGACATGTCGCATAGTACAGCATCAATCTCTTCAGTCCCTGTACGCTCGCAGTCATCGTCTGCAACAGGGATACGCGACGACTCAACGTATTAGCCGGCGTGTTCTCAACACCAGCTCGGTTCTTGAGAACATAATAGAAGTCCTACAGATATTCGACCCACTTCGCATGTCGGTGTCCCAGCTTGCGTTGCGAGTCGAGGTAGCACAATGTTTAGTGGTCGGAATATAACACAAACTCCCGGGGAAGGAGATAATATCTCCAGAAACGCAGAGACTGGACTATGACATAAAATTCTCGATCATAATTCGAGTATTTCTGCTTAGTTTCATTCAGCTTCTCACTAAAGTAAGAAACTGAATGTCTCTCTTGGCTCAATACGCCACCGACCCCAACACCTAACGCATCGCATGCGACCTCAAAGGCGCGGCTAAAATCCGGCAATTGTAGGACAGGAGACGTCGTCAATCTCTCCTTAATTTCTTCAAATGCTCTAGGGGGTCCACTGAAACTCTCCCTTCTTGAGACAGCTCGTGAAGGGGGTCATGATCGTACTGAACTCCTGCGCAAACCTCCTATAGAAGGTGGTAAATCCGTGAAAGCTACGAGCCTCGTGAATATTCGCAGGCACATGCCAATCCCGAATGGATTTGACCTTCTCAGGATCTACGGATACTCTAGTAGACGATATAATAAATCCCAGAAAGTGAACAGACTCGGAGAGGAACGAACACTTCTTCAGTTCACATACAGTTTTTCTTGGCGGGGGGTGTCAAAGAGAAGTCTCAGCTGATCGAGGTGAGCAGCCTGAGTCTGGCAATAGACCAGTATGTCATCGAAGTATACTATCAGAAACTTGCCCATGTAGAGCCGCAACACCTACGTCATAACTCGCATAAACGTGCTTGGGGCTTTAGATAGCCCAAATGGCATGACTAGTCACTCGTACAGACCGTCCTTGGTCTTGAATGTTGTCTTCCACTCGTCTCCCTCACGAACTCGTATCTGATGGTACCCACTATAGAGGTCAATCTGGGAAAAGATCTGGGCACCGGACATAATATCCAGAAGTTCATCGAGTCGTGGAATCGGGAAACGATATTTGACCGTGATTTTATTAATGGCGCGGCTATCGATGCACATACGCCAACTACCGTCCTTCTTAGGGGTAAGAAGGGCGGGGACCGCACACAGACTCATACTCTCGCGAATGAACTGCTTTCGGAGAAGTTCATCAACCTGCCGCTTGAGCGTGCTCATTTGGGTGCATGCGGTAATGGGGCAGGTTCGGGAGGGAAGCCCTCAGGACTAAATCAATAGCATGTTGAATGTCCCGTGGAGGAGGCAGCTCGTCGGGGAGCTCGTCAGGCATGATGTCCGCAAACTCGCCTAAAAGGGGACGCACCGAGAGTGGCTGGTCAACAGGGGTGTCCTCAGTGACCTGAGTGGCGGAGACCACGTAAATAATATCTAACTCCATACTATCTCGCAAAAACTCGACTCGCCGCAAAATATGCAGTGGCCTCGAGGCGTTCGTACTCACAGATGACTCTACCACACCCTTGGATCTATCTTTGGGCTGGGGGGCGTCAATCTGATCTTCCGCCCCTTGTCGTAAAAGACACATGTTCGAGCAGCCGAAACACGTGACGTCACGATCAAACAGCCAGGGGCGGCCAAGAAGCACATGAGCGGCGTCCATAGGAATGACATCGCACCAGACCTTGTCCTGAAATGAGGCAATGGTGATCGGAACAAGGAAGCGGGGGGTGACTTTAATCGCCGTCTTATCTACCCAGATGACACGGTATGGGAGGGGGTGAGGCTTCGTCTTCACCTGCATACGGTCAAGCCCCTTCTGGGCAACGATATTCACGCAACTCCCACTGTCGATAGCCAACTTGCAAGGACAGTCTGCACTATGAAAGTATGTGTAAAAGATGGTGGTGCGTCGCCAATCCTCATCGACACGAGAGGTGTGTAGGAGGAGACTAACCACTCCCACCTCTAAAGACCTCTCGGCGTCACTCTCCCAACCTTCCTCGATAGTGGCCTTGACTTCTTCCGTACCCTCCTCTTCTTCCTCCAAATCCTGCTCCTCACCCTCAACTAGCAAACTACGCGTGGGGCACTGTGCCGCCACGTGTCCCCTGCCAGAACATCAATAGCACACAATAACCCCTTCTGGGCCACGATATTCACGCAACTCCCACCGTCGATAGCCAACTTGCAAGGACAGTCTGCACTATGAAAGTATGTGTAAAAGATGGTGGTGCGTCGTCAATCCTCATCGACACGAGGGGTGTGTAGGAGGCGTCTAACCACTCCCACCTCTAAAGACCTCTCAGCGTCACTCTCCCAACCTTCCTCGACAGTGGCCTTGACTTCTTCCGTACCCTCCTCTTCTACCTCCAAATCCTGCTCCTCACCCTCAACTAGCAGGCTACGTGTGGGGCACTGTGACGCCACGTGTCCCCTGCCAGAACATCAATAGCACACAATAACCCCTGATCGTTGGCCATCAGTGGCTATGGCTTTACCATTCGCATCCGCGGGGATACATGAGGGTGCAGCCATGGCGGTCTGGGGCGGTGCGGGTTTCCTAAAAGTCGAGGACTCAGTCCGAGAAGTGAACTGCCCCGTGCTAGAAGAACAGAGGTACTGCACGTACTCGAGAGCGAGCTGAAATATCTGGTCGACTGTCTCTAAACGATATGGAATCAACTCTCTCTGAATCTCAGCTTATAGTGGCAATAGGCTCCTCCGAGACGTCACTCCTAACGACTAACTAGTCGAAGCGAGTCATATACTCAGCGACAGTAAGTGACCCCTTCCGTAAGTTGTGTAACTGCTCAAATAACTGGTCTCGATAGGAAGCGGGGAGGTACTTCTCGCTCAACCTTGTCTTCATCATGTCCCACCTAGTGATGGGGTAATAACCATCTCGCTCCAAGGCTCTCTCTACGCTAATCCAAAATACCTTAGCCTGCCAGACCAGCTTCATTTTTGCGAAGGGAACGCAACGCTCGTCACTCATATCATACCACTCGAAATAGTGGTCCATGTCCAAGAGCCAATCGCTGAAGGCTTTCGGATCTAGGCGACCATCGAACGAAGGGGCGTCGAGTCGAATACGAGGAGTGATGCCGTGGTGGTGGCCTCCCCTCTGTGGGTCGGGATAATCCTCGGCGTACTCGTCATGAGCGTAGTCGTATAGAGCGAGTGGGGTATCACGCTCTCTCCGACCCTGGGGATAATATTCATCGTGGCAATGATCACGACGACCGTGTGGGGACACACGATCTCTAGGGTCAGCTTGAGGCTGACGGGGCATACAATACTCAACACGCTGATGGGGAAGCCTATCCCGCAACGGAGCTTGCTTATGTTCCATCACAAAGTCAGGATTTCGCCTTACAGGCGGAATTGGGGCTCGATGAGGAATATCACGACGACGACGGCCTGCTGGAGACTGACCATCTCTCGGGCGCTGGTCATGACGTGGAGGAGCATCAGGGTCGTCCTCAAGTGACTCGTCACACTATGTTGGAATTCTCTAAATGGTCTAAACGAAGATTCACCTCGGCAAGATCACGAAGCACATCGTTGAACTGGGCCCCTAAAGCGTCAAAACGGTCTATGATAAGGCGCTAAAACTCAACAAACGTGGCGCCGGAATTCGAGCTCGCCATTCGGTCGTCAGTGACTTGCGGCTCTACCATGTTTCCTATAAATATTCTACCACTACGGAGCATGCAAATGACCTAACCTTGACCTCTGATACCAAAATGATGTAGGGGTAGGCTACTGGTGCATAAAACCTACGAATCTAGTGGTAGTGCAAGGGTGACACGCTAATCCAAACTTACATGCAATGTAATGATCGATATTTTGACGAATATTAAAGCAATGTAATTTTTTAGCACCACACAGATATTAAAATAGAAAACCAATATTTAATTTTGGAAATTCTAATGGCTTCCTCTACTCGGAAGGCCAAAGCAAAACGCGCGGCGAATGTCTCCTCCTGCAAATTATTAGTGCACAAGAACAAATTTTCACAAACAATAATCGAAGCAAAATATGGCAAATCACTAAATGAAAATATCAAATCAAATCATACAATACTACAAAAGCTCACAAAGTAGATAGCTGAACCGAGGCACAGAAGAATTTGAGGTCTGGATGTGTAGATCGGCGATTAGAGATGAAACTGGTGGCGAGGCGACGGTGGTGGTGGTTGTAAATGGTGAAAACGAACAATAAAACGATGGCTCTGGCCATGTATAAGTAGATCCGGGCCGGAGGGTAGATCTGATGTGTAAGAGCGGATCCGGACAAAATGGTAATAAGGGTGGAGGCAAACGTCGGAATGAGGGCTAAAATTCCCATATCTAGCGTAATCTAGCGAATATATGCTATTTGGTAGTGGATCCAAGGCGGGGAGATGATGGGGGTGGTCGGCTAGAGCAAAGGGGCCCTTGGAGTGGCCGGATTTGGTAAGGGTAGGTGGCGGCCTGGACTGGAGAGGGAGGGGGTGGCGGAACCGGGGTTGAGGGGCTGGTTGGGCGGCGGCACAGGAAACAGGGGGGAAGGCGCCGCTAGCTAAACTACTGCAGGCCGGCGGCAGAGAGGCAGTTTTGGTGGGCTTCCGGCAGTGGGAGGTAAGGTATGAGGGGTGCAAAAAGAAGCTGGAGTTAGGGAATACCTTGCGGAGAAGTTTGGAGACCTAGGAGTCATCACCTAGGGTTCCACGACGTCGGCACCGGGAAGGGATGGATGGAATCCGGGATTAGGGTTCTCCAAATTCTACAATGCTTGAATTCTGCCCTCAAGACTCCTATTTATAAGAAATCAAAAGCTAGGGCATCCCTCATCAACGGCTATGATTGATGATTGGCCGGTGGGTTCAGCCCTTAAATACATCAATAATAAACTGAAAAAAACTAATATAGTGTTTTGACTCGCGGCGACGTCCCAGACGCAACCGCGGAGTCCGATCGACGATCCGATCATGTCCTCCTGCGCGAATAAATGAACGTGGGTCTCACTGTAACACCTCAACCAAGTTTAACAGGAATCAGCAGTCTGATCGGGTCCGTAAAAGCAAGTAAACTAAGTAACAGTATATAAACTGGTAAAAAACATGTAAAAGTAATGAAAGTTCTAAAAAGGAAAACTTACGACGGAAAAATGAAGTAAATCTATGGCTAAAAGTGTACCTTGTCAAGCTGAATTGACAAGACCAACTAAAACTGAAAATATATTACTAAGTGACTGAATTACCTTCAAACTAGAATAACTGATATATCAAAAACACGGGTGAAGTACAACAAATACAAATGTCTGTAAATATAAGCAAATTACAACAACAGTGATACAACTGAACAAACTGATGACTGAAGACTGAGCCGTCTATCCTAAGTGGATCCCCTGATATGAGCCCCCTGTAAAAACAAGTTCTAAATGGGTCAGGCTCACTGAATAGTAAGAAAACTACTCCATCCAACAACACTTAAAGAAATATTACAAGTGAATATTACTTGAATTTAAAATTTGTAAAGTTACTCTAACATAAAACTTGGCCCTTGAGTTTACGATCTGTACTAGAATTGGCCTATAGTGTGATCTGAAACATTCTTGTCTCAATTGAACCAATCGTTGATTTCTGTAGTTTGAATTCCTGACTGATGTAGAATTTAACCAACTTCTGGGCTGTTTTATTAACACTTGTCGCTAAGTATGACAGTGCGCAAACTAGTGACTGCGGTCTAAGTGGCAACGCTGATGGTGCCCTAAACTGGGTGTTCCTCGAGGAAAACAAAGACTCATGTCTAAGGAGTTACATATTAGTAGCACGGGTCTTTGACCCTAGCTTGATCTTCAAATGGTAGCCTACTGACCCGGAGCACGTGGTGGTGTGCCTCCACCAAAACCACGAGGGTAAACCTTTCTCGCCGCTTTTCATTTCTAAGTTAATTTAGACTGGCATTCCATGAGTCGAACACGGAGTAGCGCTCTAGTTAAGAAAATATATTGGCTTAGGGTTTTCATGACACTGAAACTGCTAACTTAGCCTAAGCGTATGCCAACCCCGTTGGTTTAACTCTGACTGTAGGAACTTGAATTTTTAAGGTACATATACCGATATGATTAACACATGAAATGGAAATTTTATCTGAATTGTTATTCTAAAAGGAGTCGAGTTTCTTACCTGCGGTGCTTCGACGTTCGTACACGCGTCGAGGCGACATGGAGTTTCTTCCCAAAAGATCTGACCACTAAAAAATTCTCCAATTCTTGGCTCCAACAACCACCAAAAATCTGAAATCCAAACGGGAACCTAAACTTAGACGTTTTCCCCCTTTAGGATTTTGGTAGAAATTCCACATAATATAAACAAACAACTAATTATGGAGGAAAAGAACGCAAACAAGAGCGTTACCTCAAACTAACAGCGACTAAACCTCAAAATATGTAGTTGATTTCTGATCGGAAAAGTCCTAGTTTCTGGATTCCTAATTTGGGGCAAAAAAAACGAAGGATAATCATAGTTGGGTATCAAACATGATGATTTGCACAAGATATGGAAGAATAAAGAGGAACAATACTCACCGGAACCAAAACAGTGATTTCAGAAAAATCTTCCAACCGTCTAAGGTTAAAGATTCACCCCTTATAGTGCTAGGGGAGAAAGAGGAGGCCGGCTAGGGAATGCTGAGGAGGAAGGAGAAGTGGATGCTGGCCTCCGGCACCGGATTCCGGCGAGAACTGGCCGACGACGCTGCTTCCCGAAAGCAAGTCTACGAGCGGTTACGGGAACGGGGTGCGGGAAGAGGAAAACAGTGGAAATAAGAACGACCGCACGACTGAGGCGTTGCGCAAGCTAATAAAGGTCGGGGGGGGTTCATATACTGTCTATTGGAGGAAGGCTCCTATGTTCTTTTTATCAACAATGAATTTACTACTATCTGACTCAAGCTTATGAGGACGAATCTTCTAACAAAATAAAACGCGCAAGCACAAATGAATCGTCGCGACTACTTCGAAATATTAACAATTACATGCCGACTCACTAATAACTGCTTGGCATCCCAAAAAAGAATAATTAAAACTGATTAATTACCTCCACACATCGTTGGCTCGTCTAAAAAAGCGTGCGATCAGGCCCTGAAATTTATTTTAATGCGACGTCAAAAATTGGGATGTTACACCCACCTTGCGGCGAACCCCTCCAGGTGCATGATTTGATGGGTCCCCATCAGAAAGTCAGTTACAAAATTTTCCATTGTCCTATCAATTGCCATGAATTTTATTTCTATATTAACACCAGAAATTTTAGATCTCTATTTTGGTTGGGATGGGACATAGTTTCAGCCCCTTCATTTTCCTCATAGAAATTACTCTTGCCTGTTATTTTGTTAACGCTTGAAAGGATGTACTGTTTCCAATTAAACCCTAAAGTTTGGTAATTAAGTAATTAGGATTTATGTTTCACTTCAGATTTAGAGCAAGAGTTCGCATAGATTTAGAGCAAGAGTTCGCATAGATTTAGAGCAAGAGTTCGCATAGATCGAAGAAGAAACCGAGTTTTAAAAAATAATCTAGGAGGAACTATGTCGCCGTGACGAGTCTACGAGCACCGCACTATTTAGGTAAGAAATTCTCATTATTTTTTGCTAGACATATCACTTAGTATATTGCATAAAATGTTCGTGTAAAATTAACAATTACAATTAATGGGAAATCATGTGTGAATATGCAATAATAGTTGAAAATAATAAACTATAGACCCAACAAAGCATCCAATTGATATGACTAACTATATAAGCATAAGTAATGTATTTTCTTTTCAATTAGATCCCCGAATTATTTGAGAATATAAAGAATATCAAATCACCCAATTCTTTTTACATGCGGGAAAATACTAAATCACATGAGTATGTAAATAAGGTGGTTAGCTAGTAAGAGACACGATCTAGATATTCAAATAAATAAATATGTAATCCAGCACCTATTGGAAAATAATTATGTGGCACGATCGAGACTTTCTCTCGTGATAGATAGATGAGCACTATCTTACTCATGGGATGTAGCAGACCATATGAGCCTCAAGTTTGGGGAGACGACACCCCATTTAGAAGATTAGTAGAGGCAAGTCCGTGTCCGTGAGACACTAGAAATCCTGCGCCCATTAGCCGAGACTTAGATCGTTAGAACGTGCATAAGAAGCTATTCAATTTAGAATATGAAGAAGGACAAACATAAAACACCTAGAATTCAAGTATATGCCAAAACCTAGAAATTCTTGTAGTTTAACGTTTTTGGAACTTGAATGAAAATGCATAATAAGATTACACTATAACTGACATTTATGTTTACAATATTTTAAATAGAAAAACATGCATAGAATTGTAGTATTTTTCCCTCGGTATAAAATATTATTTTAAAAAGTATACACTCGTGTTTTTTTTCAAATTATTTTGTGTCACTAGAAGAAATGATTTTTCTTACTATCCAGTGGGCTAACCATTTTCAAGCATTTCATTACAGGGGTCGCAGGTGGAGAGTTGCGCCTAGGATAAGCATTTGCAGACTTTCATTTAGCGTTTGTTTTTTGTTCAGTAGTATTTCTTTTCAGTGCTATACTATTTTCTTACATGAACTAAGTATAACTGAAATGTTTAAGATTTTCTATATATCAGACTGTTTAGTATTTCAAAAAAATTCTGATGATGTAGTTGGCTCTGGTTCAAAAATTTTGATGTAAGCTTTCATTTTTTTCTAGTGGCCTGACCGGGCTCTGTGAATGAACTCACAAAAATTTTGATGTAAGCTTAACGAACATCATTTGAAGCAGAACGAATTTACTAAACGGTGACCTAACCCTACATTATGCACCAATCACAAATTAGATATTGCAAATAAATTCACAGCAAGGAAAATAATTAATTAGTTTACTTCCGCGTATCACCCTTCCTGCATCCAAGGCCTGAACATTCAAACCAACATGTAATAAGTAAACTGTGGTTTTAAACCCAAAACCAATACCAAAAACACTGCTGATTTGTTGTTAACTAGATAGGAGGGGGATGGGGTGTTACACTAAGGTCTCCTGAAGGGGGCATGTGGACAGGAGCCAGGGAACAGTGCTGGAATAGAGAAGGTGGAGGTAGGGTCAGCGGCTGGAGGGGTGTTCTGTGGTGGCCGGCGGTTGGAATAGAGAAGTGAAAACTATAGGAAATGAATAGTTATCAAACAGTCATCAACAATGAAGCGGTTGATCTAGGTGAGGAATAAAGTGGAACGGCTAATCTTGGACAGGGAATTTCAAGGCAACAGTGGCTGGACAGTGGGGAAACAGGGGATTAATGGAAGAAGAAAGTAAAAGGACACAAACTTACCCAAGGAATCATCACCAAGGGGGCTCCACGGAGTCGACGCCGCGGAGGGGATCACCGGAATAAAGAAAGAAGCTCTCCACACATTCAGCAATGAAGATGACGGCAGCCCTAAACATCATATATATACTAATCTGAAATTAGGGCACCTGAAATCAACGGCTACGATTGACTGTTGGTATCGGGGCCAAAACTACATAAATAAAACCCGAAAAATACAAAGCTATATATGAAATTATTCACAGCACGAATATGGATGCATCCACGGAGCCGAATCGTCGATCCAGGCACGCAATATATGGTAAGTCGCCAAATCAGCCCCGAACGGACCCAAAACTCATCTTTCACTGCAAGTCCTCGTCTCTGCTACACATCAAATTGACTATCATTTTATTTGTGAAAAGGTTCTGTCTCGTGAAGTAACTACTTCCTTCATCAACTCAAATAATCAGCTTGTTGATATCTTCACCAAATCACTCAAAAGCCCTAAGATATCTTATATTTGTAACAAGTTTGATACATACGATACATATGCTTTAGCTTGAGGGAGAGTTTTGATATTTCTCTTTGCACTTACGCATTATGTCGCATCGGGTATTTTATGACCCGCTCTCCCCTTCTCCTATGTATAGGAGTGCTAATGTTGTATATCTGTAGTTAATAATTGAATGAAATAGACTCCTATTTCTCAAATAACAACATTTTTCCCATGGCGTCTCACCTGTTATTCCTTCATCATAAAGATCTGACTACTGAATAACTCTTCCATTAGTTGAAGCAAGGGATGAATAATCATTTTAATTTGATCTGGGAATCGTACATTTGCTTTTGAGTAAAATAAATAATATCCATTTGGGATAATATATGTTTGCATTTCTAGTTAATATAAGATTCCTTTGGATAATTATCAGTTTACATATGATTAAAATTCAAGATGATCTAGTAATATATTCTATGAATAGGAGGTTTATGGCTAGAAATGCAAAAAATTGAATTTAGGAAATTTGCATCATTTGTTCTCTCCCTTATTCTCCCTTACTACTCAGAGATGCCCTAGATTTTGTTGTAAGAGCTCAAAGCTTGTATGTATTACTCAAGTATTTGATTACAAGGAGAGAATACAAATATATAGGAGAGAGGAGAGAAGAATAAATCCTATACACGATGTGGGACTAAAGAAGGATGAGAGAGAAAGCAATAAAGAGGGCCCAATATGGGCCCTTTACATGGGCTTTTCCTATACTCCCCCACAAGCTGGAGCGTACAAGTTGTATGCGCCAAGCTTGGATAGGCACTGATAGAAGAGGGTACTTGGTAGAGCTTTGGTGAGGATGTCGGCGACCTGTTTAGTACCCGGAACATGCTTGAGCTCGATCTTCTTCATGTGGACTTTCTCTCGGATGAAATGACAATCTACCTCAATATGCTTCGTTCTTTCGTGAAAGACCGGGTTCTTGGCAATATGTATAGCAGCTTGACTGTCACATAGGAGAGCTGGTGAAGATAGTCTTACACCAAGGTCGGTAAGGAGGCTCTCAATCCATGTGAGTTCCGAGACCACAACAGTCATTGCCCGATATTCTGCTTCTGCTGAGGATCGAGCAACCACTGCTTGTTTCTTGCTCCGCCAAGTAATTAGATGTCCTCCAAAATATGTGCAGAACCCGCTAGTGGATCGTCGATCATCGAGGGAGCCAGCGTAGTCGGCATCAGAGTATGCCACTAGTGTAGGGATTGAAGATGAGATTTTGTAAACAAGTCTTTGGCCAGGAGCTGTCTTGAGATATCTGAGAATCTGTTCCACAGCCTGAAGATGAGAGCTTCGAGGAGAGTGCATATAGCGACTAACGAGTCCCACAACGAAGGATATATCCGGTCTTGTTACGGTTAGGTAGATAAGTTTCCCAACTAGACGACAGTAATATTCTGGATTTTGTAAAAGAGTATCAGAATCCGAGCCCTGAGCACATAGTTTATGATTTCCATCCATGGGAGTGTTTACAGGTTTGCAGCCAGAGTAGCCTGCATCATGAACAAGATCCAGGCAATATTTGCGTTGAGAGAGAACAAGACCATCTGACCGTCTAGCCACTTCCAGACCCAGGAAGTACCGAAGATGTCCCAGGTCTTTAGTTTGGAAGACGGAGCTCAGATGTTCTTAACGACATATACCATTAGGAGAACCGTACCCGTTGCCCGGTGGCGAGTAAACAATGAGAAGTCAGCCGAGCTTCAAGTGAAGCCAATTGCCCGGAGAGCTTTGATGAACTTGTCGAACCATGCCCGAGGGGATTGTTTGAGACCATATAGTGATTTGAGAAGGTGACAGACCCGAGACTCCCCTGTGGTCTCAAACCCGGGAGGTTGTTGCATGTAAACCGTTTCCTGAAGGTCGTCATTCAGAAAAGCATTATTGACGTCGAGTTGAAATAAGGGTCATTGGTGATGGACAGCTACGGAGATGAGAATTCGGACTGTGTTGAGCTTAGCAACCGGAGAGAAAGTCTCGTCATAGTCGAGACCCTGTTGCTGGGTGAAGCCACGAGCTACCAGACGAGCTTTGAGTCTGTCAATGGTCCCATCAGGAGCATGTTTGATGACGAAGACCCATTTGCACCCAACGAGTTTCTGGCCGGGAGGAAGGGGAACCAGGGTCCAAGTCTGGTTGGCCCAAAGAGCAGTCATCTCTTCTTCCATGGCAGTGCCACCCAGGATGTTGAAGAGCTTCCTGTACAGAGGTAGGAATAGAGACCGAGGATAGTGAAGTAGCCAAGGTCTGAAGCGGTGGAGAGAGGCGATGTAGAGAAACATAGTTAGCCATCGGATGAGCTGTAGAGGCTGGCACCGGAGCAACAGAACACGGAGAACCCGAGGTCGAAGCCGAATGCATAGGGGCAACGGGAGGAAGAGGGCGGCGAGCGTAGACCCGAATGACGGGCGGCCTAGGAGGGTCAATAGTGGGAGGGGCGGAGGGAGGGTGGGAGGCGAGTGGACAGGGATCATCGGCCGTGGGATGGAGGGTGGTAGAGTGGGTGGTGGTAGAAGTGGTGGTAAAGGAGGGAAGAAGGGTTGATCCTCTCGGAAAGTAACATCAGCGGAGACAGAGACCTTCCGGGTGGCCGGGGAATAACACACATAGCTTTTTTGTGTACGGGAGTAGCCGACGAAATGTGGTTCGCCGCACGGGGAGCAAGTTTGTCGATAGTGGGGCCCAGGGTATGGACAAAACAAGTACATCCAAAGACCCGGGGTGTGAGAGGAAAGGCGGGTGTGGAAGGAAAGAGAAGGTTGAAGGAGGATACAACGAGAACCGGAGGAAAGACAGGCAGTACCTGTAGTGGAGGTGGAGGCAATACCTGCAGGAGAGGTGGAGGCAACTGAAGCAGATGGAGGGTTGAGGAGCCCCTGGAGTTGTTGCAGCTGAAGGCGAAGAGCCTCAAGGTCCGTACCGGTGGGTGGAGAGCTATCAGTAACAGCAGCAGTAGGCGGGTAACCATGTTTCCTGTGACAGACGGCTTCAGTGTGGTCATCCCGGCCGCAGTATGTGCACTTGGGCCGACCTCAACCACCACAGCCCCGTCAGCAGGAGCCCGTACACCCACCCCGAGTAAAAGATGGTGGGGGAAGTAAGGGAGGAAGGGCCTATTGAAGAAGGGCCGGCGAGGGTGGTGCAGACGCCTCCAGGGGAGGTGGTACTCGAAGTAACATAGAGCAGACATCTGAGAAGGAAGGGGTAGCAGGGGATGCCAGAACCTGGGCCCGGATACTGTGAAGGTGTGGCGGGACTCGAGCCATAATCATAGCGATACAGACCGCCTCCTTCTAGGCACGTTGAGCAACGAGATCAGTAGTAGATGGCTGGTGCTGAATCCAGGCCTCCGTGAGTCTTAGCACGAGCCACAAAGGAGATCATGTCCATAGCTTTGCCAACATCCAAAGCTTGAAGATCGGTGATGATGTAAAAAAGGTGATGAAGACTGTCCTTGCCCGAGTACAAGGAATGGAGTTCATCCCACATTGCTTTGTCGGTCTCATGATAAATGATCATCTGGTAAGGCTCACCCTCCACCGAGTTCAGGATCCAGGTTTGGACGCGACCGTCATTCCGTAGCCATTCATCAGTAGTAGGAGTCGGAGGTCCCTGGGTAAGGTGACGTGCAAGGCCCTCCGAATTGAGTGAACCCAGGGGATGAAGTTCGACTTGCCAGAGAGGAAAAGAATAGTAATTCGAAACTCATCACGGAGTTCGGGAGGAGGAGCCACGCGGTCTGTCGTGGGGTTAGCGGTAGTGGAGTCGCTAGAGGACATGGCGACCAGGAGGAGAGGAGGCGGGCTAAAGGAGGCCGCGCGAATTGGAATAGGTCGCGGCGGACAGGATCAGAAAACGGCTGGCTGAGAAGAGAGGACAAGCCGGGAGAGATCGGCGAGAAGGGCAGAGACCGCCCGGTCAAGAAGGAAAAACACCAGCGGCAGGAAGAAGCCGAGACCAAAGGCGGAGCGGAAAGGGAGAAGAAGTCTGCAGCGGGCAGAGACAGTCCGCGCGGACAGAGAAGAGAAGAGTCGGAGGAGACTGTGACCAAGATGCGGGTGAGAGAGGAACAACCTGCACGGTCAGGCGGATCAGCGACCTGAGGAGAAGGAAACCGCGGGGAGAGAGACCCAAGCGGATAGAAAGAGACTGCAGCGACCAAGATCAATCCGCAGAAGAGGCAGGCCGCAGAGAGCAGGAACAAGCCGCAGCGAGCTAGAGCTGAAGGGGGAGTCCGCAGCGAACCGGAACAGGCCGCAGCAAGCCGGAGCAGGCCGCGAGAGAGGGAGTCCGCTGCGAGCAAGAGCAGGCAGCGAGAGCAGCAAGCCGCAACGTGAGAGAACAGGCCGCGAGAGAGAGCGGTCTGGAGGAGAGAGAGGGAAGGCTATAAAATGTCGGAGGGGAAGGGTGGAACCACGGAGAAGAAGAGGGAGCGGAGGAGGAGGAGCGGAGCGGACAAGAGTGCAGGCCGCAGGAGGCCGCGCGGGTAGCGGACAGAAGATAGACCGCGCGGGTTCAGAAAGGGAAGCCGCTCAATTAGAATCTCGCTCTGATACCATGTTGTAAGAGCTCAAAGCTTGTATGTATTACTCAAGTATTTGATTACAAGGAGAGAATACAAATATATAGGAGAGAGGAGAGAAGAATAAATCTTATACAAGATGTGGGACTAAAGAAGGATGAGAGAGAAAACAATAAAGAGGGCCCAATATGGGCCCTTTACATGGGCTTTTCCAATAGATTTCTACCTAGTCAACACCTACACATAGCTTTCTGCTTAATCAAACAATAGATAGAGCATAAGGCTCCACCAATATGAATCTAAGGAAAGTCCCCTGACATAGAGAGATTATATTCTGATTCAATGAAATGAACTCACCAAGGATATCCGAATTATAAGATAAAAACATTATTACCGCAACACATTGTCCTACACTTAATGCCAACACAACTTTTTCTAGAACCAGCGTATTTTTTTTATTTATCAAGGAACATGTCATTTCTGCAAGATAAGAAAAAAGGGGAATTAATAAGGAAACATAAAATCGATAAATGGAGCAGAGAAACAAGAAAATAAATATATGATTTGACATCGACAAATATTAAGATAAAAAGTTACTTCCCATTGAGCAAAAGTTCTATAGTTTTGTTGCTCAGGAGTATACTACGGGGTGACTAGAATATCAAATTCCGGGGGCTGAAGAAATAACATGGTTACTAATAAACAACTACCTGAAATCAAGATGTGCTTGGTGACTTTTCAAATAAGGGTCAATTTCATAAATCCTTTGTCCATTCCCAGGAGGAGTACATCTTTTCTTCACTTCAACCTTCTTGCTACCTTTATCAGCTAGGTAATCAACAGACAACTGAGTTATTTCAAGCACCTTTGATTCATTAATTGGTTGTGAGGAAACAGATGCCAAAAAACCATCATTGTTACCATTGTCCTTAACTGGTACAGCTTCTTCTTCTTTCTCTTCTCCTGCTAAAACCTGAAAAGTATAGCCATTCACTATAAAATTACATGAAGACACCTTTGAGAGTTACTCTAAGTACTCCATTGTGCGAGATAAATGCAATGAGAACGCGATTCTAATGGGGGAGCAGCCCGCCCGACCTGTTCGGGTCTATTCATGACAACCTCCGGCTCAGTGACGGGACCGCTCATCTTTAGTGGATCGCAGATCGTAGAATTATATGTTTTTTTTTTCATTTTTTTAATTTTGAGCTGTATTTTTATTTATTTTTTGAGTCTGGATGATCGTCCAATCATAGTCATCTGTTGCCTCCCTAGAGTCTAATTAATAGCCACACTTATATTGCCCCACTACCCCCTTTTCCCCTCTCCTTAATTTTAGGGCGCCTAACTATTTATAGGGCCTACTCTTCCCCCATTTTGGGGATTAAAGGATTGAATATTGAAGCCCCCTTCATCATCCTATAGGGAATTTGATCATTCCAGGCCCCATCGGTGCCGAAGACCCAATCCAACCCTCGGGTACGAAGCCTGGGTTTAACCCCTCCATTTCCTTTGGCCGGCCATTCCATCCTCCTCCCACCGACAACTGTCCATCCCCCTCCCTCCTCCACAAGCAGTCGGCCATACCCCTCTAAATCACCAAATAAGAAATAACAACATAAAGGAAAATAAATAAATGCGCAACACCAAATAAGAAATAACAAAATAGAATATAAATAAAGACGTCAGGTTGACGCCGCGTCTTCAGTCCCTTCTCCCGCGAACGGAGTCGTCATCGCCTTCCTCCGCGTGTAGACTCGCCACAACGTCTCGTCATCATGCAGGTCCGTAACAATACCACTATCTAGAAAATGTATCTTGTCTTCAAGGCAGTAGTCAGTGAGCTGGCGGCTGAAGTCATCCCGAGGGAGCCATGCAGCATCAGAGTCTGGGTGATTTTCCCAGGCAACCAAAACTTCCTCCGAAGTGGGGTCCCCCGGCAGAGGGCGGCGGCGGTCAAGTATCTTGGTCGGGTAGTACAGTGCCTCGACGACGAGATTGACGTCGGCCGAAATGTGGTCTGTGGTGGCGTGGTTGACCACCACACGGCGCAGCTGAGAAATGTTAAATGTCGGGCGTATGCGGCTCTCGGCAGGGAGTCGTAGGTGATAGGAGACCGCGCTAATACGCGTTAGTACCTCAAATGGGCCAAAGAACTGTGGGCCAACTTCGAGTAGGGCCTTCGGGCCAAAGACAACTGGCGGGTGCAATTTGATGAACACATTCTCCCACACTCGGAAGGAAAGGTCGTGCCGCTTCCTGTTTGCAAAGGAGGACATCTTTTGTTGGGCCCGTAGGAGGTGATGCTTCAAGTAATCCAGGATGGTGTCACGGTCCAGCAGAGCGGTGGCGAAACTCTCGACCCGTTCAACATTGCCTTGTAATGAAGTCCATGGTTCAAGTCATTATATTTACACTGATGAAATGACAGTATTTGGACAGTCTGTTTACCACGTGTAACATCCATAAGATTTGACGCAAAAATTTATTTTAATTGTAGGGTCGAGTCGCGACGGAGTTTGATCGAGGCAGCGCGTCGTCAAGGTACAATGTTATTGTTCCTAAAGATCGCGTCCATAAATTTTAGTGTGTTAATCGTAGTGGTGGTGTGACAAAAGTGTATTTTAGTAACGACGTGCGACGAAATCGTTTATATTCAAAGGAGTTAGTGTAGAGTGGGTGTGCATATAGAAATAATTATCATTTTGGGGAAAGAGGTGGGGGGGGGGGAGGTGGTTATCAAAACCATCCTCACGATTCATAAGAAAACCGCAAGGCCCGATATATTCCCGCACACTCTCATTTCACGGAGAAAAGCCGCAAACCGCAAGCCATTCTCCCAATTTTCGCGTGTTCCGTCTCCCGCTGCCCTGGCCGACGGCATTCCCCGCTCCAGATCTCAACCCCGACTTCTCCTCCTTCCTCTACGGGCGCCGATGGGTGTTCCTTTTCTTTCTTTGGTCGTGGAAGAACTGATTTCACCCTAACCGGTGAAAGTTGAAAACATTTATTTCCGGTGAGTTTTATTTCTCCTTTGTCTCTACTCATTCATGGAAATCCTTCGATTTGAAAGTTAATCTAAACTAGACTTTCTTCCTCTTGCCCTAATTAGGTTTTGGAGTACGAAATCCACCGCGAATTTGGAGTTGGGCGCAGTGAGAGCCTCAATCACTCTCACGTAAAGGTAATACACTATGTTAGCCTTTTGATTTT
The DNA here is from genome assembly GCA_039583875.1 of Platanthera guangdongensis. NCBI lineage: Eukaryota > Viridiplantae > Streptophyta > Magnoliopsida > Asparagales > Orchidaceae > Platanthera > Platanthera guangdongensis. Next base: position 3,095,896 of record CM077153.1, on the reverse strand, counting down.
TGGTTACCCTAATTTATTTGGAATTTTTCCAATGAAAACCCTAAGGGGAAAATGTGAAAATTAGGGTTGTCTTGGTTTGCAGGATTTTGGTGGCCTCGGGGCAAGGTTCTGAAAGTCCCCAGCAGTAGGATTTCCTTCGGAAAAACAAATGTCGTCGCGCCGAGTGTAGGAGCGCCGCACCACCACTGTAAGGAAACCTAATCCATGTTAGTTAGACGCAGCAAGAAATGTATTTTGTATACGCATGTATAGGTTTTGTACAAGCATCATGGTCATGCATAGAAAGGTGTGGTGGTAGGAAAACGATCGCGGAAAATGTGAAGGATGACACCCTTCTCCGAGACCAAAGTAGTCAGATCATGAACAGTAACGTTAGGTACGAAACCTTTACCCGTGTACGTAAGCTTGGAATTTGTCCAACCAAGGGCGTGAATGTCCCTTCTAGTCGACCACGAGAAAGTCATTCACCCTTGACAGTTAGTAGATTCGAGACCGTGTTCGCGGAACACTAGAACCATTGAGTTTGTCAGGTTGTCTCGGGTCGCCAGTTTCAGATGCGCGTTAGGAGCTACTCTGCCTAAAGCCTTCCAAGTAGATGCGCAGTCTAGAAACCACCTAGAACTCAAGTATAGACCTGACGTAAGACAGTACACTAGTTAGTGAACGCCGGGACTTAGGTTATTGAACTGAAAGCCACAAACATAGAACAAGTAGGTGTATTGACCAGGAAGTATTGCGAAGGCATGCATAACATATAGCATAAATAATTTTAATGCTCAAAATTATTTTCTAAAGATATGCATTCATCATATGAGAAAATGTTTTTAGTGTCACTAGGAGTTATTTTTCCTTACTCTGACCCCTCGTGGACAATTTTTTACAGATGACCCAGGTGAGAAACTACGCCTAGGATGAGCGTTAAATGCAGTCAGATTGTAGTTGCTTCCACTTTCAGTTTTCTCTATTTCAGCATATACTTGTAGTTGTGGACAATGTACCGTGTTAATGTTTTATATGGCTTGTATCGGACTTATAATGTTATTTTAGATTTTCAGTCATTTCCCTTCTATTCATGTTTAGTGGCTCTGTGAATCCAGATATGAGGTATGTGGTTACTCTTAGTTTACTTTCTTAGCTTTCGTAGTAAGTTTTAAATTCTTAGTAGTTGCTTCTTTTTACCTGCTTCATACTTATTTTAATACTGTTTCATAGTTCTCTTTATATCGCTGACCCGGCCGGATGACTGATTATTGTAAAACTGGAAAGGGATGTTACAAATTGGTATCAGGGGGAGGTTTAGGATCCCTGGACCCAAGAAAGATTCACAGAGCCATAAGAATGTGTAAGATTAAACTCATGTTAGTAGAGTATTTAAGTTGCGTTTAAGCCCTAGTTTTCACAAGAGTACGCGATAAATTGTTAAGCCAGATTTCACAGATGCATGATAAATAATCATATTTTTTTATATGTTCTATCGGCACCACGAGTCAGTGAACCGGGTGAATCTTCACATCAGGACCCTGTTCTTAACGCGACCATGGGAGACGCTGTCGTGCCACAGGTACCACCAGTTCCAGCAGCTCCAGAGGGCACTGACATAGCGTCTCAGATTGCCAAGACGGTTACTGTTGCCTTGATGAAGTTTCAGAGAGGACTGGCTGCAGGGTTTCTACCTCCAATACAAGTACCAGCCCCTGCACCAACTCCTACCCCAGCATCCGTGGAGATGACCCTTGAACGCTATTTAAGGAACTTTAGAGAGCTTCAACCCTCGAACTACAGTGAGGATGAGACCCCAATGGACACAGATGACTGGATAGTAAACACCAGAGACATATTGAACGTTTTGGAGTGCCCGGAGAACAAGAAGGTTCCTCTGCCAGTTTTCCTCCTTCAAGTTGAGGCAAAGGTCTCGTGGGACAAGTACCGGGCAGATAATCCTGCAGGTAAATTGTTATGAAAATTTCCTCTTATATTAGGAAGTGATACGTTCTTTTTAGATAGTATGACCATACTTTTGGCCAGGTCGTACGTCAGACATATTTACGTGGGACGAATTTTCTAGAGCCCTTGCAAACTGTTTCGTGCCTCCTTTCGCACGACGAAATCTCCTGGAGAAATATCTTAGGCTTTTCCAAGGGGACAAGACCGTTACTGAGTACGAGCGAGAGCTTACCAATCTAGCTCGATATGCGGGCGTAATGCAGGGAGATCAGGCTGAGAAGTACAGCCGCTTCGTGGATGGCTTGCGTGACTCGTTGAGGCGGCCGCTGATGACCATGGTCAACGCTGACTACAGGAGCTTAGTGGATACGGCTCGCAGGCTGGAGGCTGATCAGCAGAAAGTTCAGAAGCGAAGTAGTTTCCGTACGAAGCGATCTCAGGATTCGCATCAGCCGCAACAAAGCAGGAATGACCAAGAGAAGAACTGGAACAAGAAGCTGAAGCCTGATGCAAAAAAGAGTGGTCAGTCTGGAGATAGGAGCAAGGACTACCCCCCTTGTCCCAAGTGTCAGCGTCGCTATCCAGGAGAGCGTTTGTCTAGCGCAGGCGTGTGTTACAAGTGCTGACAACCTGGACACATAGCTCGCTATTGTCAGGAAGTTGGTGTGAATCAGGTAACCAAAGCCTTGTTGTATTCATTACATTGATGTAATTATTGTAGATGACCAATGTAATTTGTTCATGCAGTCGAAGTACGAGGTTGGTGGCTCTAACAGAGTAGACAAGGGCAAAGCGTTGATGATCACTGATGGGAGACCACAGTAGGGTCGAGATTTGGTGCAACCCAGAGCGTATGGGATTGGTCAGCAGGAGGCAAAGGATCAGGAGGATGTAGTGGCTGGTAAGTGTTTATTTTGTTTAACAAGTTTATTTAATCCTCCGTAGTGACACTCCAAGATTCGTAATTTACCCTCCAAGATTCTATTTGATACGGGCGCCTCACACTCGTTTATCGCGGAATCTCTAGTGCGTAAGCTAAATTTAGAAGTCTTCCCAGAGACAGTACCGCTGGAAGTCATGATGCTGAATGGATCTCTTCTACAGACCAGAGATAAGTGCAGGGTATCAGTGCAGTTTGGTGATACCGAGATTATCGTAGAGGCCTTGCAGCTTCCTATTGCTGGTTTTGATCTGATCTTTGGAATGGACTGGCTTTCAGCAGTCAGCGCCAGGATTGACTGTAGGGAGAAGCAAATACAGTTTGAGGGCCCCAACCAGACTGCATTTACCTTCCAGGGCTTGAAGGGAGTGGTGAAGATGATCATCTCCTCGATCCAAGCTAGGAGGTGCTTTGTGAAGGGTTGTGAAACTTTCTTAGTACTGATGAATGCGGAGGCTAAGTCTGACTTGTCAGAGGTACCGGTGGTGCAGGAATTCCCCGATGTTTTCCCGGAAGAGCTCACTGGTGCCCCTCCAGATAGAGAGATTGAGTTCCCGATAGACCTACAGCCTGGGTCTACACGGGTAGCCAAATCCCCCTACAGGATGGCTCCAAGAGAACTAGCGGAGTTGAAGAGCTAGTTGCAAGACTTGCTTGATTTGGGCTTTATACGTCCCAGTACTTCACCTTGGAGTGCTCCAGTGCTATTTGTGAAGAAGAAGGATGGTAGTCTGAGACTGTGCATAGACTACCATGAGTTGAACAAACTGACAGTAAAGAACAAATATATGATTCCCAGGATTGATGATTTGTTCGACCAATTGGTTGGTTCGTGCACTTTTTCCAAGTTAGATCTGAAGTCGGGCTACCATCAATTAAAGATTCGGGACGTGGATATACAGAAAACGGCTTTCAGTACCAGGTATGGACACTTCGAGTTTGTGATCATGTCGTTTGGGCTGACCAATGCTCCTTCAGTATTTATGGACCTGATGAACAGGGTATTTCGGGAGTACTTGGATCATTTTATTATCGTCTTTATCGATGATATTTTGGTGTTCTCTAAGAGTGCAGAAGATCATGTCACACACCTCGGGATTGTTTTGAGCACCCTCAGGAAGAACCAGTTGTATGCCAAGTTTTCAAAGTGTGAATTCTGGCTTTCAGAGATTGCATTCTTAGGTCATATCATCAGTCAGAAAGGGTTAGTGTTGATCCGAAGAAGATAAAGGTCAATAAGTATTAGTCAAGGCCGACGACAGTCTCAGAGGTTCCCAGCTTTTTGGGTCTAGCTGGTTACTACAGGAGATTCATCAAGGATTTCTCAAAGATAGTCTTATCACTGACTTCCCTCACCAGGAAGGGTAAATGCCTGGTTTGGACAGTTGAATGCGAGTTGGCTTTTGAGGACCTGAAGGACAGGTTGATGACCGCACCGATCTTGAGTTTACCTTCAGGGTCTGACGGATTTCAGATTTATAGTCATGCGTCAGGTCAGGGTTTGGGCTGTGTTCTCATGTAACATGGAAAGGTCGTAGCCTATTCCTCGAGACAGTTAAATGTGCATGAGAGGAACTATCCCGTGCATGACTTGGAGCTTGCAGCAATCATACATGCTCTGAAGATATGGAGGCACTATCTCTATGGAGTGTGTTACGAGATCTTCACTGATCATAATAGCCTCAAGTATATCTTTGATCGGCGCGAGCTCAATTTGAGGCAGCGCAGATGGTTAGAGTTTATATCAGACTACGACGTAGACATTCAGTACCAACCAGGAAAGGCGAACGTTGTAGTTGACGCCCTTAGTCAGAGAGGTTCGTGTTTCTTCCTTCTCACTCAGCAGAAGGAGTTAGTGGGGGAACTGAAGAGACTGGACATCACCGTTGTACCACATTGTAGTTTTGTTTCTGCAAGGTTGAGTTGGATGGAGATTACTTGCGACATTAAAGATAGAATCAGGACAGCTCTACCGTTGGATTCAAAGATGGCAGAGATTTGAATCTCAGTACAGACGGGTCAGAAGGAGAGATTCACTATTCAGGATGATTTATTATTGCTTGATGGCAGGGTGTGTATCCCCAATGTTAGCCACCTTTGCGAGGACATTCTATTTGAAGCACACAATTCCAGATATTCTATACATCCGGGTGGCACGAAAATGTATGCGGATCTCAAGAAAATAGTCTGGTGGCCAGACTTGAAAAGTGATGTTGCTGATTATATAGGGAAGTGCGAGACGTGCAAGTTAGTTAAGGAAGAGTGTTAAAGGCCTGGAGACAAGTTGCAGCCACTTTCCATGCCCGAGTGGAGATTTGAGGATATATTCATGGACTTCATCAATGGTCTGCCGAGATCGCGGAGTGGGAATGATTTTTTATGGGTTATAGTTGGTCGACTTTCTAAGGTCGCCCATTTAATTCCTCTTAAAAAGACAGATCAGGTCCCAGAATGACACAGTTATAAATAGACGAAATAGTTCGACTTCACGGTGTTCCCAAAACTATTGTTTCAAACCGAGATGGTAGATTTACCTCCAAGGAGCGGAGATACGAACAGGAGCGGTTGGGCACCAGATAACATTTCAGCACCGCATTCCATCCCCAGACCGATGGACAGACTGAGCGCACAAATAGGACTTTGGAGAATCTGCTACGGATATGCATTTTGGACTTTGGAGGAAAGTGAGAGAAGTATATTACTCTTGTGGAGTTCTCCTACAACAACAGTTTTCAGACAAGTATTGGGATGACACCGTTCGAGGCTCTCTATGGTGGACGTTGTCGGACACCGTTGTGTTGGGCTGGAAGAAAAGAAAGTCCTACCATCAGGGAGTCATGGATTGATAAGACCACTGATAGGATCAAGCTCATTCAAGAGCGTATGAAGACTGCTCAGGATCGTCAGACCAAGTATCATGAACAGAAGCACATGTCAATAGAATTCAGTGTTGGAGACTACATTTATCTGAAGGTCAGAGGAGTCTCTAGAATAAAGCGGATGAAGAAACTGAGCCTCAGATTCGTTGGTCCATTTGAGATATTGGAAAGAGTTTGTGAGGTTGCATATAGGTTAGCCTTACCTGAGGAAATGAGTGGTATACATGATGTATTTCACGTCTCCTATCTGAGGAGAGCAGTCAGAGATTCCAGTCAGATCATCAGTACCGAGTAAGCACCAATCGAGACAGATCTTAGTATTGGGGTTAGAACAGTCAGAATTGTGGATTCAAGGTTACAGAAGCTCAGAAATAGAGAGATTCACATGGTCAAAGTCCTTTGGATGAACTGTGGCCGTCCAGAGTATACTTGGGAGCAAGAGGATGAGCTTAAGAGCAATGCAAACTATTCTTTCCTCTTTGATTCAGGTATGGTTACAATTTTCAAGGACGAAAATTTGTGTTAGGAGGGGAGATTTGTAACATCCGTAAGATTTGACGCAAAAAATTATTTTAATTGTAGGGTCGAGTTGAGACGAATTTTGATCGAGGCAGCGCGTCGTCAAGGTAAAATGTTACTTTTCTTAAAGATCGCGTCTGTTAATTCGAGTAGTGTGTCAATCGTAGTGGTGGTGTGACAAAAGTGTATTTTAGTAACGACGTGCGGCGAAATCGTTTATATTCAAAGGAGTGAGTGTGGAGTGGGTGTGCATATAGAAAGAATTATCATTTTGGGGAAATATGGGGGGGAGGTGGTTATCAAAACCATCCTCATGGTTCATAAGAAAACCGCAAGGCCCGATATATTCCCGCACACTCTCATTTCACGGAGAAAAGCCGCAAACCACAAGCCATTCTCCCGATTTTCGCGTGTTCTGTCTCCCGCAAGCGACGCTCCCGCTGCCCTGGCCGACGGCATTCCCCGCTCCAGATCTCAACGCCGACTTCTCCTTCCTCTACGGGCGCTGGTGGGTGTTCCTTTTCCTTCTTTGGCCGTGGAAGAACTGATTTCACCCTAACCGGTGGAAGTTGAAAACGTTTGTTTCCGATAAGTTTTATTTCTCCTTTGTCTTTATTCCTTCGTGGAAATCCTTTGATTTGAAAGTTAATCTAAACTAGGTTTTCTTCCTCTTGCCCTAATTAGGTTTTGGAGTACGGGATCCACCGCAAATTTGGAGTTGGGCGCAGTGAGAACCTCAATCACTCTCACGTAAAGGTAATACACTATGTTAGTCTTTTGATTTTTGGTTACCCTAATTTATTTGGAATTTTTCCAATAAAAATCCTAAGGGGAAAATGTAAAATTTAGGGTTGTATTGGTTTGCAGGATTTTGGTGGCCTCGGGGCAAGGTTCTGAAAGTCCCCAGCAGTTAGATTTCCTTCGGAAAAACAAATGTCGCCGCGCCGAGTGTACGAGCGTTGCACCACCACTGTAAGGAAACCTAATCCCTGTTAGTTAGACGTAGCAAGAAATGTATTTTGTATACGCATGTGTAGGTTTTGTACAAACATCATGACCATGCATATAAAGGTGTGGTGGCAGGAAAACGGTCGCGGAAAATGTGTAGGATGTCACCCTTCTCCAAGACCAAAGTAGTCAGATCATGAACAATAACGTTAAGTACGAAACTTTTACCCGTGTACGTAAACTTGGAATTTGTCCAACCAAGGGCGTGAATGTCCCTTCTAGTCGACCACGAGAAAGTCAAGGGTCGCTCAGTAGTACACCAAAAGAGATGTCCTATGCAGAGTAGCATCAGACCAAAAAGGTCAGTAAGCACACATAAGTCTTTTCGTGCTGGATAGAGGCGCACTACCTTTCTCATAAGGCATATGGTACCCTATGAGCAGTATAGTCTTGGGAGTTGACTTCACTTTGAGACAGTAGATTCGAGACTGTGTCCGCGCGATACTAGAACCAGTGAGTTCATCAAATGGTCTCGGGTCGTCAGTTTCAGATGCGCATTAGGAGCTACTCTGCCTAGAGCCTTCCAAGTAGATGTGCAGGATAGAAACCACCTAGAACTCAAGTATAGACTGACGTAAGACAGTACACTAGTTAGTGAACGTCGGGACTTGGGTTATTGAAATGAAAGTCACGAACATAGAACAAGTAGGTGTATTGACCAGGAAGTATTGCGAAGACACACATAACATATAGCATAAATGATTTTAATGCTCGAAACTATTTTCTAAAGACATGCATTCATCAGATGAGAAAATGTTTTTAGTGTCACTAGGAGGAGTTATTTTTCCTTACTCTGACCTCTCGTTGGCAATGTTTTTACAGGTGACCCAAGTGGGAAACTACGTCTAGGATGAACGTTAAGTGGAGTCAGATTATAGTTGATTCCACTTTCAGTTTTCTCTATTTCAGCATATACTTGGTGTTGTGGACAATGTACCTTGTTAATGTTTTATATGCCTTGTATTAGACTTACAATGTTATTTCAGATTTTCAGTCATTTCAATTCTATTCATGTTTAGTGACTCTGTGAATTAAGATATAAGGTATGTGGTTACACTTAGTTTACTTGGCCTTCTAGCATACTAAACAGGCAGCCACGAATGCCTTAACATGTCAGAACATGTGGGGCCAGTAGAGAGATACCACCAAACAGCGGTAGCTACAGAAGGCCTCAACGTGCCCTCTGGCAGACCAAACTCGACGAGTGGACGGGGAATGCTCGGAGAAGAGGGTGCTAGAGCAAGGCGGCCCTTGAAGAACAGGCGCCCCCTACAAGGTCAGCCTCAACCTTTTGTTGGATGGTCGCCGCAGCTTCCCACAACGGTCGAGAGATAGTCGTGAGCATTGGCAACTGGCTCTGCTGAGAAAGAGCTTCGGTCTCCCGGTTTGCCCTTCCCGGGCGGAACTCGGTGGTGAAGTCATATCCCACGAGTTTGGCCACTCAGACCTTTTGGGCGGGCGTTGCGATCTTCTGCTGTAAGAGGTAGCGGAGGCTGTGGAGGTCGGTGCGGAATACGAAGGGGCGGCCCAGCAGATATGGGTGCCAATGCTAAACAGTGAGAACGAGGCCCATGAGCTCATTCTCATATACGGAGCGGCTGCGGACAGTGCTGGGGAAGGCACATCTGAAGTGAGCAATCAACCGCCCGGCCTGCATGAGTACGGCTCCCACCCGGAGCCTGATGGGTCACACTCCACTAGGAATGGCAGAAATAAATCTGGTATGGCCAGCACCGGTCCACGAACTAGGGCCTGCTGATGGGCGGCGGCGGCGGCTGTACACTGGAATGGACCCTCCTCCGACTTCTTCAGGAGCTGCGTAAGTGGCCAAGCTAGAGCCCTGTACCCTTTGATGAAGCGGCGGTAGTATCCCGTCAAGCCAAGGAATCCCCGGAAGTCCCGCAGGGATGTAGAAGTTGGCCAGTGAAGGACCGCCACGATCACCTCATCGTCCATGGCGACCCCTCGGGCCAAGATGGTGTGGTTGAGGTAGCTTGCTTCTGACGCCCCAAAGAAGCACTTCTTCGGATGGAGCTTGAGGTGATGGCGTCGGATGGCAGTAATAGTGAGGCGTAAGTGCTGAAGGTGATCCTGCCGGGAAGAACTGTAGACCAAAATGTCATAAAAAACAAGAACGTGTCGACGAAGTACTGCCCGGAAAATGTCGTTCATGGTCACCTGGAAGGCGGTCGGTGCATTGGTCAGGCCGAAAGGCATGACCAACAACTCGTAGTGACCGTCGTGCGTTTGGAAGGCAGTCATGGGAATGTCCTCGAGTCGTACCTGGATCTGGTGATACTGTGACAACCCACTTGGAGGCCCAGCTTGGTGAAAAGTACGACGTCGTGGAGCTCGTCCAGAAGCTCCTGAATAACTGGGATCAGGTACCTGTTCGGAATGGTGATCTTATTGAGCACCTGGTAGTACACGTAGAAACGCCAGTTACCGTCTTTCTTCAGGACTAAGAGGGCCGGGCTAGAGAAGAGGCTCGCACAGGGGCGGATGAGGCCCCCCAACAACATCGGACAGCGGCGGGTTGATTCGTCCCTTCCACTCGTCCATGTGGTAAGGGCGAACCGAACCGCCGGTTCCGTGCGAGTTGCATGGATGGCTTTATCCGTCGTGCGAGCTTGCTTTATAAGTTAGCATTCATTGTCATGTAAGATATTTATGCTGGAAATATTTATTTGTACATTTCCAGGTGCTTAATAAGATCACCATTCCGAATAGGTACGTAGTTAGTCCAGTTATTCGAGGAGCTTTGGATGGATCTCCACGACGATCGATATTTCACAATCTGGCCTCCAACGTGGGTTGCAACAGTATCACCAGATTGATTTCGAACTCGAGGATTTTCCGAGACTGCCG